>CATKHJ010415052.1:0-10063 GCA_949750685.1 Vernicia montana | reverse complement strand
AGTTCCGTTTCGAAAAATGAAAATGATTTTGAAAAAAGAGAATTAATTACTCAAATTTTAATTAATTAAAATGATTAACTAAAATGATTAATTAACCACTTGAGTGAAAATTTAATTAAAAGAAAGAGGATTAATTAAAATTGATTTTTAATTAATTAATTAATTGAAAGTGGATAAAAATTTTAAAAAAAAGATTAATTAGTTAATTAAAATTAATTTTTAATTAACTAACTAATTAATTAGAGAGAATAAAAGCTAATTATAGAGAGAGAAAGATAAAGTAATTGGAAAATTCACAAATGTTTTGAGGTGTCGTTTGAAGTGAAATGAAGTATGGTATTTATAGGAAAAATGGGGGGTGGAAAAAGACCAAAAATGGTCTAAAAAGCAGAAAAAAGGAGGGGTAGTTTCAGAATTTCACAAAAAAGGGCAAAAGGGTAATTTGGGGTACAGGGTACGGGCACGCCGCCCGAGGCACCGGCGGCAGGGTACGGCTCCCCGGCGGCGCCGCCAAGCCTTCCGGCGGAGCGCCGAGCCGCAGGCTCAGCTGAGCTGGCTCGGGGTTTTCGGGTCACCCGGGTCGATTTTTGAATTTTTCGGGTAAGTTTTCAGGACATCTGGTCAGTTTTCGAATCTTTCGGGTCAGTTTTCAGAATATTCTAAATTCTGAAAAAAATTAGCGGTCAGTGTCGATAGATCCGAAATTAATTATCGAACCTATTAGTAGTCAGTTTTGGTGAAAATTCGGTCATTTTTGGAAAGGTGCTGTCTGGTACAGAAAGTCTGGTCGAGGTCGAAAATGTGTCAGTCTCCTTGTGATATTATGCATGAAAATCCATTTTTCCGAGGGGGCACTGCCCTCTTGACCCCTGCCCGCTAACAGGCTAGCGGGACCGCCGTACCGGCTCTGCGTAGAGCACGAAATTTAGCAGGTGTCAAACTGCGGCAGCATCTTAGGGGTGCAAAATTGAGGGTTCACACTCTCGCTACTTCACATAACATTTTTAAACATGCAAATAGTGATCAATTATTCACAAGCATTAAGTTATAAGATAAAAGATTAATTCTAATAATCAAAACCAAATCAATTAAACAAAGATAGTCATATGAAAATCAAGAGATTACATCTAAATTCTAAATAAGAAATTTAGCTACTTATAGTTAAGAAGAAAGAAACAATTAAATTAACAATCAATATAATAAAAAACATAATAACGACTTATTATTAAATTGAAGAATAAAAGTTTAAAAATAACTCTTTTTGGGATACAATCTTTGGCGTACACGAGCTCCAAAACTTCTCTTCTTAATCAAAATGAAAATAAAAAGAAATGAAATTAAGAAAATATAAATCTCTATATCTATTTGTTTATTTGATTGAATGATTGAATGATAAATTGAAGGAGGGGTGGTAATGCCTATTTATAGGCAATTTCCATCTTCTTTTTCCACCATCTGACATCATTACTTGCATCATTAATATCATGACATCATTGCCGGCATCATTAATATTATGATATCATCGCTTGCATCATTAATATCATTTTGATCTGTAAAATAAAATAAAATATTAAAAATATTTTATAATTTATTTATAAATTGTTAGAATTATTTATTTCTCAAAATAAGTAATAATATTATTAAATTCTCAAAAAATGAACCAAAATTTGAGTTTAAACAGATAAAATAACTTAAAAAAAATAGAGTTATCACTTTGATCATCACCTCACGCCCAACATGAGATAGGAGCTTGTGTTTCCATGATTGGGCCTTTTTTTTTTTTTTTTTTTTTTTTTTAAACTTTTTGAATGAGAAAATCTAGTGCTTGTGTCTTCAATCTACCCCACTCAGCTAGCAAGCCCAATTATTTCCCTCCTCCTGCCATTTGTTGCATACCAAGAATATTTGTAATCTGTTCACGAAGCTCTGGAGGGGTATTTTTGCTGAATATTATAGAGCTCTTTGATTGATTAATTCTTTGTCCTGAAGCAGCTCCATAATCATTGAGTATAAACATAAAATTACTTGCTTCCTGCTCAGATGCTTCTCCAATCAGAATTGTATCATCTGCAAACAACATGTGTGAAATATTTGGGGCTCGCCTATTGGCTTTGAACCCTTTTAGAATACCTTTATCCACTACATCTTCAATCAATAAAGATAAAACATTTGACACAAGAATGAACAAATAGGGGGAGAGAGGATCTCCCTGTCTCAATCCTCTGGATGGCTTGAAAAACTCAAAAGGACTCCCATTGATAAGAATAACAAAAGAAACAGTAGAAATACACTGCTTGATAATTTGAATGAAATATGTAGAGAACCCCATCTTATTAAGAACATCTAGTAAGAAGCCCCACTCAATTCTATCATATGCTTTAAGCATGTCGAGCTTAATTGCACAATTAAATTTCCTTTTAGCATTTATGTTTTTGAAAATGTGGAGGATTTCATGCACAATTAAAATATTATCTTGAATGCATCTATGAGGGATGAATGCAGCCTGATTATCATGAATTAATCTACCCATCCATGGCTTTAACCTTAAAACAATAATTTTGGAGATGACTTCATAAATGAAATTGCAAAGGCTAATAGGACAATATTGGGATACCTGAGATGGAGATTCAATTTTTGGAATCAAAGCTATGAAGATTCTGTTGATCTCCTCTGACATGCTGGCATTCTGGAAAATTTTTTTAACTGCTGCAATAATCTTCTCAGCAACATTACCCTAGTTATTTTGAAAGAATAAACCAGAGAAGCCATCCGGACCTGGTGCTTTTAAGGCACCTAAGGAGAACACTGCTTCTTTTACTTCATGATCAGTAATAGGTGCTTCCAAAGCTTCATTGATTTCCCTTGTAACCACTCTTTTAACTCTGCTTAGCACTTCTTCATATTGAGATGAACCTTCTGAAGAAAATAGCCGTGCAAAGAAGCTAGTAATATGTTTCTTGATGTCATGCTCACGTTGAATCCAATTACCTTCATTATCTTGCATTCTCAAAATCAGACTTCTCTGTTTCTTCTGAATGGCTAATGCATGGAAGAATTTAGTGTTTCTATCACCTTCTCGAAGCTAGTGAACACGAGACCTCTGGTGCCAAAACCTTTCTTCCATATCCCATTACTCATTTAATTCTTGTAACCACTGTTGTTCTTTAATTTTGTCCATCTCAGTCATACCTTCTGAATACAATTTTTTCAAATTTTGTTATAGAGTTTTCATTTTCACCTTACTATTTCCCACCTCCATTTGATGCCATTCACCAAGTCTTTTAGCACAGCGAGTAAGATTTTCACATATGCCCTCTATTGAATAAGCTTTAGTTCTGTCATTCCATGCACTGTCAACCACATTCTTCCAATCTCTCTGAGCAAGCCACTTATTTTCAAAGCGAAATCCTCCCGTGAATCTCCTTATTGGCCCATCTAGCACTAAAATAAGAGGTCTATGATCAGACCCTATAAGTTTCTCATGAAGTACATAAGCTGATCCAAATTCTAGTCTCCATGAGTTGTTCACTAAGACTCTATCTAGCCTCTGCGCAATTCTTCTTCCATATGATTGTTTGTTATACCAAGTGAATGGTGGCCCTTTATACCCAATATCCAAAAGCTCAGCATTACTAATCCAGCTGACAAAATCTCTGACACTGTTAGCTCTCACAGCCCTCCCTCCTACCTTTTCTTGGCTGTTGACTATCGCATTCAAATCTCCCGAACATACCCATTCCTCCTCCATTTGCGGTTTGAGATGAAGCCAGAGGTCAAAAACAAATCTTCTATTTTCTTTGTACGGACTTCCATATAAAAATGAATGCACCCACTTTTGTCTAATATCTCTTATCCTGCATTTGGTACGAATGAAATACTCAGATTTGCTAATCACCTGGATGTCAATTTGATTATTCCACCATAATGCGAGGCTTCCAGATAAACCACATGCTTCAACATAATCAGCTTCTACAAAACCCAATTTTCTTTTAACTTTTTCCAGATATAAATTACTCTGCTTCATTTCTGACAAAAAATCATTGCTGAGCATGGGAGCACACTAACTCTCCCAGAAAATGAACTGTCAGGAGTTGCCCAATATCCTGACAGTTCCACATTAAGAACATCATGGCTTCTTTATTAGTTTCATAAATGAATCCAATTAAGTTTTCATGGAGCTCACCCTTCAGGTGAATAGTAATACAAGTAATCATTGGTGATAAAAAAAAAAAAAAAATTATCATGGAGCCCACTGTAGAAATATTTTATAATCCCTCATTTCCTGCCCTAAGCTGGCGGCCATCATTCAACCTATAAATATTAAATAGTACACCGACTCATACTTTTTCCATCATAATTAATTTCTTATTGCAATGTCACACCTGCGACGGCCCTAACCCATCCACGTGGGTAGGTTTTTAACTTGGCAAAAATCATTTTAAAATGGCATAATTATAAAACTAAAATACTTAAAATTTAATATTTTTTTAATTTCATCTTAATTTTTAATTTTTGATAATTTCATATAATACTTTTCAAATTTTTATAGTTATATTATGGACTCAATATGAGATAAAATTAGATGATCAAAACATATCTTAATAATAAGTATAATAAGTATACATACGGTTTAAATAATAGATCTAGATTTAATTTTTATTTTTTGTACTAAAAAATGATAAAATTAAATTTAAATTTTATAATATTATATATTTTTAATAATTATATTTCTTTTATTTATTACATATTTTGCAATAAGATTAGCAGTGGAATAATGGCTGCTAGGAGATCACAAATTTCTCTTCCAATTTCAATATTTTTTAATGCCTTTCGCAAGTGATGATTTAAAATTATTTTGAATTTAAATTTAAATTTATGTATAAAATCATAAATAAAGATGATGATAAATTCTATATGTTTAATTTAGTTATCTAAATACACTTTTTTTAAAAAATTTTATTTTTGAAACCATCTAAATACACTCCTAAAAAATATAAATTCTAAATGTTCAATTTAGCTATTTAAATACACTTCTAAAAATTTATAGTAATATAAATTAATAAAAAAATAATGAATTTAAATTCATTATATTAATAAATTGTCTAATTTTATATAAACAAAAATATAAAAAAAAATATAATGTGATTTGAACCTTTTATATTTTAGGGTCTATAATTTTATAAAAATAAGTCTATGATTTACACAATTAATAATTTAGAGTTTATAATTCTAACGTCGTTAGTATTTGCTGAAATAATATTTATGTGATAAGAATAACACTTGTATAAAATAAATGCAACAGTAATAATTACCATAGTTAGAATAAAATTCCATGATACTAGTTAAAGCCTTTAGAAGAAATCACATATTCTATTTTATCAAACAAAATTTCACGGATCCCAAAATATACAAGTCTTACTTTTTAATAATTTTTCCTTACCTAGATCTGATATGATAATAGAATTACAATAAAAATAGTAATTAGTACTAAAATTTAAGATTTTTTTTTAAAGCATTTTAAAATTTAAACTACCCTTCAAAACCAGAACTTCGCCCATCAAATTTAAAACGTCCCTTCTCTTTCTGTTCTCGCCTGTTCAATCTCATCAATCATACAAGATGATACAGCTTCTCTACACCGTAATCTTTGCCGAAATGGCGTTGATTTTGACCCTCCTATTCAAAACCCCTCTGAGAAAGCTTGTGATCTTGACTTTGGATCGGGTCAAGCGAGGGAGGGGTCCTGTCATGGTCAAGACCATCGCCGGTACTGTTTTCATTGTGCTTTTGTCTAGTGTTTACAGTATGGTCGATATCCAGAATCGTACCATCGAGGCCGGTGCTTCCAATCCTACCGACCAGGTTCTCATGTCCAAGCACATGCTTGAAGCCTCTCTCATGGGTATTTCTTTTACCCCTATATAGTACTTTTATACATTTTTTATTGCAATTTGTTTGGTAGTTGAATTTCTTGCTAATAAATTGTGATGGGTTTTTGTTTTTACGGTGATTACTCTAATTGTTGTTTAAGCATTTTATGCAGTTGTTGTTGTTATAGACTTTTTGCGGTTTAGAAGTTTGGGAAATTTGTATGAACAATATGGAATTTGACCCTTTTGTTTGTTTTTATTTGAAATTTGGTGAAGAGGGTTAGATGCTTATTCTTGAATATTTCATGTAATTTGATTGAATTTGAGTAATCTTTGTCAGTCTGTTGGAGCTATTATATGGGGCTTTGGCATGCTCTTTTATGGAATCGTTTTGGAAATAGGAATCATCTTTGATTTCTGCAACTGTTTGATGTGGTCGCTTTTCTTAATAATGGGCCTTGCTTTTGTGTTTATTAGAAACTTAACTTGTAACAAGTGGACATTTGCAATTCCCCTTTTACAGTCCTCCCTCCGTAAATCTTATCCCATCCACTTCAATAAAACAACCTCCCCTTTTCTCCTTAAGAGAATTTCTGGCCTTAGGATTTTGCTTCCTAGGAGTTTTTAACACTCAAGTGTTTGGTATCATTTATTCATTGAACTGCTGAGTCTAGCTGGGTTCATTGCATGCACCTTTAATCTATGATTTTTCATTGTTGGAATTTAATACTTTTTATCACATTATAATTCATTCTAGGCCCATTGTTAATCATGTTTCCATCTGTTAGACTCTGTTTTTGTAAAGATATACTTGGCTGGAATCTAGATGTTAACTTTTTTAGAAACAGAGAGACTGGTTGACGTTAATATGTCTTGAGGTGTTGGGTGTGTTAGGTTTGCTGATCTTGTGATAATGCATATGCTCCTTCAATGTCTGATGTAAAATATGTCAGATTCATTTCTTGGGTTCAAGTGGACTTCGTGGCAAGTGTGACAAAGCAACTACTTTTTTAGACCCTTTCTATTTCATACTTAACGTTTTTTAGTTGCAAAAGGAGGATGAAAGTTCGATAATAATTTTATTGTATTTGACTTGAGAATGGATAAACAAGTCATGTGACCAAGGCTAAAAATATATATGCCATGTAGGTTTAGTTCTTTCTCAGATTACCTGTTGTAACCATATGAAGTATTTTGAAAAATTTATATTTTTGAGAACTTAGTTATAGAACTGATATAATGAAAATTGGTATTGATTTAAATATGCTATGACCGCTTGGATAAGAAAATGTGTTTGACTCTGTTTGTGTAGTTACTTAGAATGAAGTATATTATCATGTGAAATATTTACTTCGGACTGATTACAAAGAATCGTCCCTTGCATGACTTTTATGAGCTATCTTTACAATTACTAGTATACATGCTTTAGAGTAGAGCTGTTCAAAAGTTGGGATGGATTGGGATTCAGAACCTTGACCTAGGCCTGGCTTTGCCCAAATTTTGGACCTTTATCTTTGTTCAAACTCGCCTTGTACTAGTAAAATTTATAAAATAAAATAATTTATTTGTTGGGTGGGTGGGCCAAATTGGGCGCCAAGTAAGGCATCATTTGGTTTAGCGGTTAGGACCAACATTTGGCCATTGAGATTCCAACGGTTTAACTTGAGTGTTTGGTAACCTTTTTTCTTTTTAAGAATAGCACTCAGATATTCAATTGCTAGGTTTGAAAAATATAACTAAATGCTAATTTTTCTTCAAAGTTCAAATGCTGGGAATTCTGGTTTTTGGATCCTTCACTAACTTGTTACATGAAAAAGTCTTCTAAGTTCATTTAAGAACTTGTGGTCTAATAGTACTGCTGTAATGTTTTGATATGTTCATTTAGTTCAGTTCAAGTTTTGAGGATCCTTTTACAAATTATCATGATTTAAGCATGCTGGTGGATTCAATGACTTGTCAATTTTTGCTTCTTAATAATTCACGTGGGCAACTTGTTGCATTCTAATACTTGCTGCTTTCATAGAAACAGGGTAATCTGAAGTTCGGTGACTCTTTATGGCTTTGTTTGATATTAATTTAGTTACTGTCATTTCATTTTTATATATGATATTAATTATGCAGCAGCCTAGAGGAAAAATTCAATAAACCAAAATGTCAATTGTTATTACATTCATGCATACCCAAGAGAATGTTGCCTATAGATGGGTGGCTGTGTCTAAACTGCCTTAATAATTTTGTGGAAGGCCCTGACAAATAACTTTTGTTTTTTGAGCACTGGGGAGGGAGATTCGAACCTGGGGTCTATTGCCAGGTCGTGTATGCACTTATAGCAAGGGTATGACAAATTACTTTAATACTTTATACTTTGCATCTTTTATCTGTTCAAGTTTGCCTTCTAAACAAGTTGGTGCCCCAGTCTAATTTTGCATATCATTATCATTTTTGTATATGTGTGGTCTTGGATTGATAGTTATCATCATCGAATAGTGCATATGTATTATTGCTAAAAAGTTCAGTGATTTCAACATGTAATTTCATGCAGGATTCTTGCTATTCCTCTCATTGATGATAGATAGACTACACAATTACATTAGAGAACTACGTTTACTCAGGAAGACAATGGATGCTGCTAAGAAACAAAGTCGGGGTTTTGAAGATGGGAAAAATGGCAGTTCAGAGGAGATCAAAGGACTGAGAGAAGAGATTGTTACCTTGAGGACTAAGATCAAGAATCTAGAATCTGAATGTGAGGCAAAAGCAAAGCAGGCAAATGCTGCTGAATCTGAAGTAGAGACACAGCGAAAACGATCTGAGGGGTTCCTTCTAGAGTATGATCGCTTGCTAGAGGATAATCAAAACCTGCGAAACCAACTGGAGTCGATAGACCAAACTTCGTCCCAATCCGATGGAAAGAAGAATATGTGAGGTAGGTAATCACCCAATGCAAATTTTCCCTTTTGATCTCTATGAAGCTATTTGGGATTTTGGATTTTGAAAGAGGAGACAGCTAGGGAGTTGGAAGTGTTGTTCCATGTTATGGCTATTTATATGAAAATGATGGAACAATTAGTATTAGAAACTCCTCGGATCGATCAATATGTAAGCATAGTTAAACTTGTTACCTGTTTGAGTATGAACCATTTCATGTGCATTCAAGTTCAGTCATACATGCTCACAGAGGTGATAATTTTTTACCTGACCTGAAAACACAACTCGAATCTATCCGGAAAATGAAGGTCAAAATCCAACCTGAACCTGGCGAAAAATGGAAATGACCTGAGTTCTTTTTTTTTTCGGGGTCGGGTCAGGTCATGAGTTAGTGTTGGTTTTGACCTGTTCGGGTCAGTTTGAGTTGACCCGTACTGGCCATAAAAAAAAAAGGAAAAATATACTTTATTTTAGAATTATGGCCGTAGGGAATTGAACCCATGACTCTTGGTTAGGGACATCAAATCATTTCCACTTGAATTACAACTTTTGTTAGGGTCGGTTTGGATAGGGGGGGGATTTAGGCCATGAGAATTTAGATTTGGAATTTGAAATACAAATCCATTGTTTGGATGGACTCACTAAATTAAATGGATTTGAATTTGAGTCCAAATTCACTCAAGTTGGGCCAAAAAAAAAAAAAAACCGGACAACTCAAGGGTTGTCATTTAGGTAAAATTTGAAGCATTTTTCCCTTTCTATGAAACCCAACTCATAGGCCCAAGTCAAAAATTTCTTTCACCTTAATAATTTGATGGCCCACTTAAGCCCAAACTCACAAGACTTAGCTCAACAAAGTTGTATCCAAAAAAAAATTGTATAAAGGATATAAGTTATGTTTTTTTAATTTTTTTTTTAATGTGGGGTAAACTTGTGTTAGTCCAGCGGTGACTGCAGGTGAGTATATGTTTTTAAGCTTAAACTTTGCTGCAATATGCATGACTGACATCTTCTGGGTACATTATTAATTCAATATGAAAAAATAGTAATGGATCCATTGATTGACGAATGGCTGATGAAGCTTTCATCAGTATTTAATTAAAAATTAACCATTTCATGTGCATTCAAGTTTTTTTTTTTTTTTTGCCAAATCATGTGCATTCAAGTTCATACATGCTCACATAGAGGTGATAATTCCAAAAACACAACTCCAATCTACCCGAAAAATGAGGGTCAATATCCAACCCAAACCCGAACCTGAATAA
>CATKHJ010415029.1:0-14742 GCA_949750685.1 Vernicia montana | reverse complement strand
TACAGTATTCTCTATTCTATTTTTAATCTTATTTCAATTCAATTAATATTATTGTTTTTGACTTCTTAGCATGATGATGATTGTGATTAAGATTGAAATTAATAACTTGATTGAATTGATGAACATGGTATTTATCATGAGCTAAATATTTTCAGTCTAGGGTAAAGATGATTCCTTTTGAATGACTATGTGTGGGCTAATTATAGGTTTTATTAATTTACAAATCTTAGTTGAATTGTTTTAATTAGAAATTAATTGTCTGGCCAACCTTTGATTAACTTTAGGTATTGAATGAGGTTGAGAAACAAATTCAATATGGGAATTAAATTCAATTAAAGATTACGTATGAATCAGAAATTTATTACCTAATTAAATATTGAATAATTGATTAATTAATTCTTATTAGGTTACAATCTGTGAATACGAAAGTTATCAGACTTGTAACCTACATTAGTTTTGTTTAATTAATTATTCAATTTGGCAAAATAATTTATTTTAATAATTAGCCCAACATAAGATTTTAATTAGATAATCTGAACCCTAGACTTCTTGAATTAATTGTTGAACTTCATATTTATTTGCTCTCTTAATTTAGTTCAGTAAAGTATATCATCTATTCAATAATTATTCACCATTCCAATTTGATTAGAGTGTTTAGGATCAAAAATCGAAAGAATCGACCCCGGTCCGACCTTGGGCCGCACAGGCCCTGTACGATTCCACACAAGACTGTGCGGTCCATTTTGGGGCCTATGCGGTCCCATGCCTGCCATGCGGTCCTGCCTTGCCCTGTGCGGTCCAGAATGAGTCGTGTACGGTTCCAGAAGAGCTCTGTGTGGTTTCGACATTTCTAATCTGTTTTCCCGCATTGGAAAATATGAAAAATGTTCCTAGCTGCTATACCTATATAAGCTACCTCCCCAACTCATTTCTAGACACACAATTGCTTAATCAAGCTTAATTGATCTAAAGCATACACTTTTCTAGAGGCATGGTTCGAAAGAACTACCTTTTAGTTCAAAGTTTTCTCTTTTTGGGTGGCTATTTTTGGTTTCTCTCAAGTCCATTCAAGGGAATCCTAAAAGACACCATCCTAGAAGCCGTTAGGAGGCTTTGGTTCTGCCGAGTCAAGTCAAGGTGGAATTGCTATTCGGTCGCCCGCTCCGTCCATACGTCCCTAAGCCTCGTCTTCAAAAGGTATTTATTTTCTTCATTTTTCATTTATTTATTTATTTTGAAGTTTGCTTTGCTTTTTTGTTGCTTTGTTTGATTTTGCTTTTCTTTTAGCTTAGTTTCTTTTATTGCTTTATTGTTATTGTTTTCTTCCCTTATTCTTTGCATGTTCCCCTTTTCTATTATCCCCTTTCTTTTAGTTCTTTTATTCTAGCTTAGTTATTGCTTTCCTTTTTTCCTTAATATGATCCCGATTTCTTCAATCCCTTTCTTTTAATCGCTTTAAAAGGCCTGTTAATTAAGAACTGAAATAATTAACTTGTTCTGATCCTTTCTTGCTTGTTAATTAAACCTGACCTAATTAACAATTCGGTAATCAATCTTGTTTAATTAAAATCAATCAACCAACCTTTAATCAATGAACTGAAATATGATAAAAGGTTCAGACTAAAACAAACTTCCCTTCGTAAGAAGGCGAACTACATAGATTTTGATTCTCATTCGAAGGGATACGTAGGCATGCTTGTCTGAAAAGCATCAAATCCAATTAAAACATACTTTCTCCCTCTTTCATTTTCTTTGTATAAGTTTTGTGCTTTCTTTCATTTATTTTTGTTATTGGATTAATTTTGGAGAATGTATTGCTTTCCTAGAATCCTATAAGGGATAGAGAAAGTATCCCCCATTTTAGTTTACTTTGTAAATTTAAGATTTTTATTTACTTTATGTATTTAATTTCTTTATTGCTTTGTGTTTCTTTACTGCTTTATTTTGTTTTAATTCATTC
This sequence comes from Vernicia montana, assembly GCA_949750685.1. Taxonomy (NCBI): domain Eukaryota; kingdom Viridiplantae; phylum Streptophyta; class Magnoliopsida; order Malpighiales; family Euphorbiaceae; genus Vernicia; species Vernicia montana. The sequence continues at coordinate 12,782 of CATKHJ010415029.1, read as the reverse complement.
ATAATTGTTCATTCTTTTATATTGTTCATAAAATCTATTTTAAGTCATTGTGTATTAAACTTGCCAAACAAATTAAAAATAAACCGAAAACCTAGTCCCCGAATCCTTTTTGGTAATCAAGGCTAATGCACTTTTTCTATTGGACAATAATTGGAGTTAAAAATGGGTTTTTCCTTAACTTTTTCCAAATAAAATAAAATTAAGGTGGCGACTCCTAAAATTCATTTTCAAAAATCAACCAATCCAAACCCGAGGGTCCCATCATGGGACTAAACCTAAATGAGCATTTCGATCCCCTCTAGTGGATCAGACCGGTACTTGGGCGAGGCCTCACAGAGTGAAAATAATTGGTTGGAAAACCTAAAAGGGCCAATCAATAATATATGTAATAATTCAAATCTTGTCGCAATTGTTTTCCTATTGAACAAGGAGATGCAGGCTAAGAATGAAAAAGAAACGTGTTTATGAAAATATATTATTTATGGAAAACATTATCAAATAATTTAATTTTTGAAATGTTGGCTTATGGACTCCAAATTGATTGAGTTCCCTTTTGAATGGTGGTATGTAAGCTTCAGAAAACATTATCAAGCATGAGGTAGATGAAAGGCAAACGAATGAATCGTCCTAGGCAGCATTGGTCAGAGCGGTTATCCTTCAGGGGGCATGCAATCGAGCAGCAAAACTTCATCAAGGTCATAAAGTGATTTATAAGTTCTTTAGAGAAGGTGAATATCCGATAAAATATTTGGCTTGGGGGAAAAGTTTAGGTTTGCAATCAAATAATAAAAAAGAAAGAATAAAAGAAAATAGAAAAAGAAAAGTGGCTTGCTAAGTCGAAAACCTACAAAGGGCAACTTAGGCAAAAGATAGAGTAGGCTCGTTGAACTGAAAACCTAAAAGGGCGGCTTGGGCAAAAATTAGAGCTAAAAAATAATTTTAAAAAAAAAGAGAGAAAGAAAAAAAGAAAAAAGCAATGATGAAGAGAAAGGAAAAAAAGAAGAAAGATTTGATTGCAAACCTTCGGCTATAGGGTTGAGGTCCTGTAGGTGCTTTTGATGACGTTATTTCAACTACAAAGATGAAAGATTCACGAAGCGCTATGACGAGAACTTTTCTAGACTTGAGCAGATCTATAGTCATATCGTAATCATACATACATGCAATCATATAAGAAATAGAAACTGTGTGCCACATGCATCGCATAGAGAAAAAGGAAAAGAAAAAGCAAGAGAAGAAAAAGCAAGAGAAGAAAAAGAAGAAGAATCATGTGCAACATAATGAGTGATTGCATTTTTGCACGAAAATGTTAGTCTCACAGATAATACCGGAAGAATATGAAAGGATGAATGAATGATTAAAAAAGCAACCGTAATGGCACGATTTAAATGACCAGATAATGAAGAATGATGAGTGAAGAAAGAAGAAAGTGGAGAATGAGCTTTGAGGACACTGCTCTAATAGCTTATAAAGATGAAGAATGATGAAAATAATGAAGACAACCTTAATGGGCAAGGTCTTAATGACCATGAAGAGGGACTTAATGCCAAAGTCTTAATGACTATAAAGGGAGGCTTAATGCCAAGGTTTTAATGACCATGAAGAGAGGCATAATGCCAAAGTCTTAATGACTATGAAGGGAACCTTAATAGGCAAGGTCTTAATGATCCTGAAGGAAACCTAATAAGCATAATTTTAATAACCACACGATGAAGATGCTGAAAGTATTAGCCTCAATGGCATGGTCTCAATAACCAACCGATGTTGAAGTAGCCACAATGGCATGAGGTTCAAAGTAGTAGTTGTAAAGACAAGTCATAATGACAAGATGATAGTCACAATGGCAACTCGAAGATAAGTCCACTTGGCAATGGCAACTAGAAAACAAGTCCACTTGGCAATGGAAAATTACAGACAAGTCCACTTGGTAGTGGCAACTAGAAAGCAAGTCAAACAGGCCTACAGAAGATAGCAAGTAGCAAGCAGGCCCACGGAAGGTGCCGACTGAAGTACAAGCTGATCAGTTGTGGTGACTAAAAACCTATAAGTTGTGTTAAACTGCAATCAGTCTGTGGTGTATGTGTAAGGGAAGAAAGTTAAGCAGCAGTTCAACTCTATTTTGCCTTAATTTGTGAAACAATCTAAGCCAAAGTGGGGGCAAACTGTGAATACTTAATTTTCAACCTTGAAACCCGATGATGAGGAATGGAATGGTTCTCTTGAAGAGTAGGTCATAAACTTGGTCTTCTAGAGTTAAAAGTATATAATTTGAAGTTTTGCTCAGAAAAAGGTTTATATTTGAAAATATGAAAATGAATTTGGAATTTTTGGTTTTGATTGATAAAATCCTTGAGATTTGAGGGGCTAAAATGAGTTTTGGGAAGTTACATTTTGGTCCCTAGGGATAGAAAAAATTACGATTTAGTCTTTAAAGAAGAACGAAAGCTGAATGCATGCCCTGTACCACAGGCATGGGGCGTACAGGCCTTTGTGTTGTACACCCCATACATGGCTTTGTTGGCATGAGGTGCATAAGCCCCTGTGTGCCCTTTAGGTGGCTGATGTCCCTAGCATGCGCTCCTAGGCCTGTAGGCAGCTCCTTCACGCCTTCTAATCTATTTTTTAAGCCCAATTTGGACTTCTAATCTAACCCAACTCCCTGTAGATCAGTTTCTAATAGAGAAGGAAGCTTGGGGATGAGGGCTAGGAGTTTTTTTTATTTTAAAAACAATTATCTCAAGATTTATCTAAAAAATATCAATTATCTTAAACCAAAAATATAAAAGCTATTTTCTATTTTCAAAAGAAAAGGATAAAAACTTTAAGAAAAAAATATTTGAACTAAAAAATGTTTTCTCTAAACACTCTCCTCTCTCAAAACCCTTTTTTTTTTTTTTTTTTTTTGAAACTAAGAATCAAAGAAAACACTAAGAACACCTAAGAACTAAGAATTTGTGGGACTACTCTTCAAGAACAAAATAATTTCAATTATGTGTGAACCTGAGGGTTTAATTCTCAAGACCGATAATTTCCATTGCCTTAGATCCTCCAAGGATCTGATTTAGCCGAGGGATAGGTCCATGAAGGGAATTTTCAAGTTTAATTTCAATTTTACTTTTGTTATTGCATATTTAGATGTTCATACATGTTTTTGCAATTTTCTTTAATTCGATATTCTTAGCTTATATGATTTCTATTTGAGTATGGTTATAAGAGAAAAGGATCAGAGCAGGTTTTTGATCCTTTCCCATTCTGAATCTCGTATTGTACATGATTAATTTGGTTTTTGCTTTATTCGTCATCTAGATAATATGTTCATATAAATATTTTATTTTATTTTATGTAGCAATTGCATATTAAGCATGAATTTTATTTGTTAAATTTATCCATGTATGTGTATTTTCATTGGATTATAAAAGCAAGGATCGATTGAGACAAGTTCTCAATTGTCGTTGCTTCCTTTTGTTCATATCTCTTATGTGTTCATCAATTCAGTTTAATATGATTTCATATTTAACTGTTATTTTGATTAATTTATTTCTGTACCAGTTATATAATGTTGAACTTCGTATGATTAGAGTAATTCAAAGCATGTTTAGATTGAAATCAAGAGCACATGTTGCTATCTTTCTTGTTTTTGCTTTTTTATTTATTTAGTTGTTAGTTTTCTTTGATTTGATTTTTAATTCTAATGAATTCTTTGAGTTTTAATGTTATTGGAGTTTTTGGAAAGTTGCATTGAAGATAAGGGTCGGAGGAAACACATAAGGAGCGAACAGTAGTCGGATCAAAGGCATCCAAAGAAGCCCCCTACACTCAAGGGGCGCACACTAGGGAGCACATCCCCTGCCATGTGCCCCTGGCATGTGATACAAAGGGGGCATGCACCCCTGGACAGTTCTTCTTTCCCTTTCTTTTGTATTTTAACAATTCCAGGGGCTTTCATAGCCTCTCTTAGGCCCCTAGGGTTCAAGTTTAAATCCAATAAGTAGTTTTTCATTTTATTTTTATTTTATTTGGGTTTGTAATTAAATTCCTTCACCTTTCAAAGGAGTCCCTCTCCCATTAATCCCAATTTTTTGTTTTAGACTTAAGGTTATATGTTAATTAATCAACCTGGTAAATTTAAGTTTTTGTAATTTATATGAAAAGGTTTTAATTTGGAAAATGATCTTAGAAATGCATATTTTTTAGGTTGTTAATTAATTAACTTAAAATTTCTTAGAGACAATGTATGCTAGGTTGTCTTGATTGTTTAGGAGCATTATTAGGTTGCTCTTTTTATTTTATTTTATTTTATTTTTTATGTTTAGATTATTTTGATTGATTGTTTGAACTTAATCAATTAATTCATAAAGGGTTAGGAAAATGCATGTTTAGGTTAAACAATTTTAGAGTGTATATTGGCATGTTTAGAAACCAACTAAATGGGCTTTGACATGTTAGTGATCAAGTTGGTAAATCTAAAGGTATGATCATAAGGAATTATGGTAAAATGCTTGTTTACTATTCAATCGATTTATTTAAAGTTGAGCAAATTATATGAATCGGATTGAACTATGAAAATGTGATGTTAACTGTCATATAATTAAAATGCCCAACAAGCCATATCAAGCTAAGCATTAACATTGACCAACAGTGGAAGCCAGCCTCACAGCTGGGCGGGCCTGGATACCTAACACCTTTCTAGACTCGTACCTAACTTTCCTTACCCATAATCTCAAAGTTCGGGTAGTTAGGTAACAAACAAGGAATCTAGTTACCCTTTTCTTAGTTTTTAAAAATGAGGTGGTGACTCCTTTCTCCTTTTGGGCTTTGGTCCATTGGTTTTTTCCCCAATGTTCTATTGGAAACCAATGCAGAGTCTTTCCACCTGAGGCTAAAAATTTGGTCGCGACAATATCTAATGAATTAAATTAAACAAAACAAAATATAATATGCATGTTAATGAATTAAAATTACAAAAATTGAATAAAAAAACATAATAAATATAGAAAAGTATTGAAAATTCCTCTCAATCACCCTACCCCTTGGCTCAATCAAGCCAATTAAGGCTTGAATGCAATGGGGATCATAGGGATTATTGAGGGGCACATTCCTCAAGATTCACATTAACCAAAAAAAATGTACCTTTTGTAGCTTTTCCTTGATTTAATTCATTAGTCTAGGGGTTGGTGTTTGGGTTTAGGCTTAGGAATTGCCTTTCAAGTCTTCCAGAGAAGTTCAACAAAGAGGAATGCAAAGAAAACTCAGAAGCCTTTTTTTTTTTTTTTTTTTAAATTAGAAGTCCCCCTTTTCTCCCAATAATCTTTTGCTTTTGTATTTTCCTTTGATTTTTCAAAAACTTTGAATTTTAATTTCAAAAACTAAAGATTCTTTTTTTTTTTTTCAAGGATGGGGGGTGATCTATTATCCTTAATCCTCTCGGATTAGGGATAAACAAATCAAAAAGAATTTGAAATTTAAAAAATAAGAGTTGTCAGAGGACAAGTGTCACATCCCGTCTTTTAAGATATGATGGTCTTAAGGTTGGGGAGACATAAGGTCACATAATGGTAACACTATTCGCAAGATCGTAGCCAAAAGCCCATATACGTTCATATCATGTATACTATCCATTTTACATGCATAATTAGCAATTACCCATATGTGATCCGTTAATTGATTTTAATCCTCATATCATATAAGCAATTAATATACCATAATTCATAATATCATTATCCATGATAGTAACCATATTTAGAGTTTACAATCCTTAAATAATATTCTAGTAAACAATAATAATAAAATGACCCATGGAGCTTTAATAACAGTACGCCCAATACAAGTTATCAAAATAAGACGACCATTATAACGGCAGATTAATCTCCCAAGCGATGAAAGGGAAGCTTGAAAGTGTTACCTTGCATGAACCTTTAGGTCTCCTGAAAAAAAAAATGTAAACTACTACGAGGTAAGATAAATTTCAGTGAAAACACAGTATGCTTCCTTCATAGTAAACAGAGTAGTGGCTTGTGCCTTACTTACTCTTATCACATAATAAAGCGTAAAACTGATCAGGTCTTATGGCTAGGACCATTAGACCCTTCCTAGCTAAAGTATGGATACGCTTACCCTATCCGCAGACTTTTTACCCTGTGCACAAGTCCGATGTATAACCCCACATCAGTTGGGGATTTCTGCTTTCACTTATTCACATGTAAACAATATATCTCATGATATAACAATATGCCATATATGAAAGAAATATGCCTCAATAACCAAATTAGGTTTCAATAATAATCTCAAGCAATAGTTGAGATATCAAGAGTTTCAATATGGGTATATAATTTAAGAATAGGCCAAAGGCCTTCAATAGGCAACCCTAACATTCCAAAGAGATAACAATTTGGGTATGAATATACAACAGGAACAATTGCTAGGATTTCAATAAAACTCATATGGTTTTCACATATCACATTTATGGACACTCATATTGACATTAGCATATCGTATACTCACCTTTGTCGCCTTAGCTCCTAACACTTAATGCAATTGGTAAGGATGCCCCTTGCCTTCCAAAGCACCACCTCTTCTTTGGTCCTCTACAATGCCATCATACCATTCACATTACACTTTGTATCAACTCAAGTAATCAAGACTAACCTTAGCCTAGTCCTAGGTCTAACCCTAGCATACTATCCAAGGCTACACAACAATCAACTAAACAATACTCATATCAAGTCATACCATTAAAGTTAACTTATTCACATATTCATCATCAATTATGGAGCACTAAGGCTCACACACACATTATGGCCGAATGGCCTAAGCAAGTAACCTTCTCATAATACATAAGCTTTGCACAATCAAACATCATACTTATCATTTACATACATATACAAGTTCAATTAAATGACCAAACCAAATTATAACACTTAGGTTCTTAAACCCTTATCTTCACCAAATGGCTTATGTGCCCAATTCATTATACATTTGCTCAATTGCATCAATTTAACACATCATACAATACACACATGCACAATTGGACTCAATCATGCCATCAATTGCATTTAAGGAAGTCTAATTTTAGAAACCCTAATTGACTTAGGTTCAATTTGAGGTAAACTATCAATTCATTAATCAAACTTAAATTAACTTTAGAATCATCAAATTGATATACATATAAGCATAATTAAGCATTCAATTCAATTCAATCAAACTTGGTTCTCAAAACCCTAGTTGGCCGAATAGTACAATTTGGGAAAAATCATAATTTATGCAATCAATCTTCCAATACATTAAGAATTGATCAAATTTCTCATGCCACTGCACTTGTTTTAGGCCATAAAAAGATTTAAGCAATTTGCAAACTTTATTCTCTTGTCGAGAAATAACACAACCTTCAAGTTGCAACATATAAATATCTTCTTCTAAATCACCATTTAAAAAAGTAGTTTTAACATCCATTTGGTGAATAAAAAGCTTATGAATTGAAGCCAAAGCGATCAAAACACGAATAGAAGAAATTCTAGTTACAGGAGCAAAAGTATCAAAATAATCAAGATTTTATTTTTGAGTAAAACCTTTTGCAACCTATCTTGCTTTATATTTTCAATAGAACCATCTGGATTATATTTCCTTTTAAAAATTCATTTACAACCAATAGGTTTAGCTCTATGAGGTAAATCAACCAAAATTCAAGTTTTATTTTGATTAATATAATCAATTTCAGTTTTAATGGCTTCTTTCCAAAGTAGGGAATCAGGAAAAGAAATAGCATCAAAATAAGTTAAGAGATCATTTTCAACAAGATAAGTATAAAAATCATTTCCAAAAGAAGTTTCTTTTCTTTGTCTTTTACTTTTTCTCAATTCCTCAGAAGAGTTTTCAAAATTATTTTTAGCAGGTGCATGAGAAAAAACTCAGCATTTTTTTTGTCTCAATAATGGTATTAACATCAAGCACATCACTTTTCAAAACAAGAAATCTATATGCAACACTATGTTCAGCATAGCCAATGAACATACAATCATATATTTTAGAACCAATTTTCCTTTTCTTAGGGTCAGGCAACATTACTTTAGCAAGACACCCCCACATTTTTAAATATTTAAGGTTAGGCGGATAGCCCTTCCACAACTCATATGGTGTATTACCAGTTTTCTTATATGGTATCCTATTTTTTAAGTTACATGCAGACAAAATAGCTTCACCCCAAAGATTGTTAGGAGTAGAAGAACTAATAAGCATAACATTCATCATTTCTTTTAAAGTCCTATTTTTTCTTTTAGCTACACCATTTGACTCAGGTGAATAAGGAGTAATTTCATGAATTATTCCTTTCTTTTCACAAAAATCATTAAATAATACATATTCACCACCTCTATCTGATCTAACATTTTTAATCTTTTTATTTAATTTATTTTCAACTTCAGCTTTATATAAAAGAAAAATGTCAAAAGCTTCATCTTTATTTCTAAGAAAATATACCTTATTATATCTAGAAAAATCATCTATAAAAGTCACATAATATTTTTTACCACCTCTAGTCATGGTTTGTTTTAAATCACCTAAATCAATATGAATTAAACTTAACAATTCAGAATCTCTTTGAACAGAAAAACATGATTTCTTAGTCAATTTAGCTTCGCAACATATTTCACATTTATTTAAACATGTATTATTAACACCAAAAATTAAACTAAGAGATTGCATTTTATAAATATAACTAGCACTAACATGTCCTAATCTAGTATGCCATAAATCAATTGAGTCAATCAAGTAAGCAGAAGAAGATGCATTTTCATTAATAACATTGGAAATGTTGAGTACAAAAGTCTCTGATTACAATAACCTTTTCCCACAAAAATGTTATTCTTTGTCATTACAATCTTCTCATATTCAAATGACACCTTAACTCCAACCTTTCCCAATAGAGCTATAGAAATTAAATTTGCTCTAATATTAGGTACATGAAGTACTTAATTGAGAGCCAAAGTCTTGCCAGATGTGAGCTTGAGAAGAACCTTTCCTTTGCCAAGAACATTTGCAGTTCGAGAATCACCAAGATAAACATATTCTTCTCCATCCCCTACAGGATTATAGGAGGTAAAAGCATCTTTGTTTGCATAAATATTCCTGGTAGCACTAGAGCTTACCACCCATTTTTTCACATTGGCCATAAGATTAGCCTGGGAAATGACCGTAGCAATAATATCATCTCCTTCAACCAAATTTGCCTTTGGTATACAAGGATTGTCATTTCTCATTCTTTTTCCGCATTAAGGTGCATGATGATTTGGCTTTCCACAAACAAAACAACTTTCTTTTTTCTTAAAGTTAGTGAAGTTAGCAACTTTGGGTATGCAATCAAAGTTATGAGTTTTGTTTTCATACCTTTTATTATGAGTCCTACCTTGCACAAAATTTGCTTTTGATGTCATTTCCTTTGCTTTAGCAATTTTAAGTTCTTTGTGGTTGGTATCTTCAATAATGATGTGGGTGATCAAGTCTGCAAGTGATAGCTGCCTATGCTTGTGCTTCAATTGATTTTTGTAATCTTTCCAAGAGTCAGGCAATTTCTCAATTAATAGTCAAGCCACAAATTCTTCTTGCAAGATAATACTTTATGCCTTTATGTCCTCAAAAAGTTTGTGATATTCATTGATTTGTACCTTGATATCTTTATCATCCTTCATCTCCCATCGATAAAAGTTACCAATTACAAACTTCTATTTTCCAGCATCTTCAGCAATGTATTTCACAATCATAGAGTTCCATATTTTCTTAGCTTCTTTGTATGAGCAGTAGACATCAAACAATTCATTAGAAAGAGTACTAATAATTGTGTGTCTACATACCTTGTTAGCATGAGTCCAAGCATTAGAATTGATATTAGTTTTTGCTTCAAAAAGTGCCCATGCAACAAAATGAATATCCAACAATGAGAAGATTCTTTCTTGCCATCTTTTGAAGTTTTGACCATTAAAAACTTCAATTTTAGAGATGTCAGGGAAGGACTTGGAGAAGGGCACAACAGTAGGAATTGAAGGTGATCTAACAACTATAGTGTTAAATCCAACAGTAGCAAGGACAACACCATTGATGCTAGCAGTAATAGATGGAGCACCGCCAGGGGGAAGGGTGCCAGCAACATCATCAATAACAGTAGGAGCATAAGCGTTGGGATCCATTAAATCCTTAAGATTGTTGTCGATAACAATATAAATAATTATAAACCTGAGGTGTGCAAAGGGAGCATTGTCCTTAAGGTTACAACGTAATGCCCCAGGATTCAACAGGCCCTCTAGTTAAGAAACTAGGTAACAGGAACAACAAAAATTTTGATTTTATAAACCCAGCAAAGAAAGAAAAAAAGAGCAAGTAATATTTTTTATTGTGAAGTAAGCTTAGCAAGCACATGTATTTATAGTAGAAAAAATTATAACGTTAGCTTTAACGTTTTAGTTGCACAAAAGTAAGGATTGAGTTGTAACAGTAAAATAGTGTACAAAACAATAAGAATTTAGTTTTGATTGGTCAAAGATAAGGATGAAAAGTAAAATTTTGAAATATTATAGTCTAACAACAATAACAATAGTGATCAAGAATTAGAAAGGAAAAAACTCATGTGAGATCATAGTTATAGGAATCATAGGAAAGAGTTAGTAGGTAGCAATAGCAATTGTTTTTCTAAGTCGGAAAGAAAGAAGAAAAAGAGAGCCAAAAACATGAGAAGAGAGTGGGGATGCGAAAAATATAGAGAAATAAGAAAGAGTAGGCAGCAATATATATATATATATTTATATATACGGCATATATAAAGAAATAAGAACGTGGATTAGGGTTTTATATTTTATAAAGTAACCCTAGTCCATGTAATACCTCGAATGTTCATGTATAAACTTCTATTCGATCATATGAATGAATTATAAGTATTATTACATGCATATGGATGAATTATACTAATTAGAGTGGAAAAATTAGACTTAGAAGTTTGAAATTCATAAAGAAGGACTGAAGAGTGTTAGTCGCGATCGCAACAAGGATGTTGCGACCGCTGCAAGTCCATCGTGGTCGCGACGACGACCGCAAACTCCTTTGTATGATTTTGGGATTTTAGTTAAATGAGAATCATGACCGCAACAGAGAAATGGCGACCGTGACACCAGCATGAACAGTCACGTGAACAGTGAATCCTCATGACCGTTATTTGATATTGCGAGAGCGAAATGTGAATCGCGATCGCTACATGCATGTCGCGACCGCGACTCATGTCGAGGTCAGAATCGGGAAACAGCAGTATATAAGGAATTAAAAAACTCCAATTTCATTCCTACCCGATTTTTAGAGTTCCTAAACTCATAATCTCTCAAATTTCTCTCCATCTAACTTCATTAATGATCAAGGAAGATCATTTATTGCATAGTTAAGAGGATCTAGGGTTATGAATTCCATTTTCTCTCTTCATTAACCAAGCATCTAAGTTAAGGTATGTTAGGGTTTGGGTTATTTTTCTTCATTCCCTTCCAATTTCTTTCAATAGATGCAAGGTTATGGTAAGATTAAGTTAAGTTAGCATGATTAGTATTGTTATATGATTTAAGTTGATAGATTAAACGAATTGTTGTTATTTTCTATTTGGGTTTCTATAGATTCTCATAGAGATTCAAGAAAGGATAATGATGGAGGATGTGATCATCACATTTGTTTGCTCTAGGAATTGATATCAAGATCATTTTGGAGCTAAGGAATTAAAGTGAGTGATACTTATACTATTATGATTGTGTTTTGAACCATGAGGAATAATTGCCTAATTTCTTCATGAACTACCAAATGTTTATTGTTTATGTATAAATATCATTTTTGTGATATTAACTTCATTTTATTCATGAACCATGATTGAACCAAGACCATGCTTATTGTATGACATGATATGAATCTCTTAAGAACCTATGCATGATTATGACCCATAATTCATGATTATCCTTTGTATAAATTACATGACAATGACCCTAAAGCAGAAAACCCCAATTCTGATGTGGGGTAAAATATCAGGCATTGTGCACAATGTACTCCGATGGATAGAGTAAAGTATCCATGCCTTGGCTAGGAAGGGCTATGGTGTCCTAGCCGTGAGATCTGATCAATCTTGTGCAAAGATGAGGGTATGCTCCATTAAGAAGAGCCTCTACCTCCCATGTTCATGATTGAATATGTTCTGTGTCTCAGTTCTCAGTAATGCCTCTGAGCATAATGCCATTTATCATGGGGAACATTAAGACTTATGAACCTCTATTCAAGTTATTGCTAATTCTGCTAAACATGATATGTACATGATGATTGAACCATGAACCATTGTTATTGTTAAGCCAAGAACCATTGCTAATGTATAACCCTCATGAACTATTGTTATTGCATGAACCATGAATCCTTATTGTGAGCTATCCTCAAAACACCAAGCCTCACAAGTATGGTAGTATAATTATTACTCACTACTTTATCTCATTAGTGATTTCATTTTTTTCAGGTGAGCTATAGTTTATCAGTTAAGTTTCCAAGGCATTCTTCTTCTCCAATTCTCGAAAACTTTGGTGATCAATGTAAAAGCTCAAGTTCCTCATTTTGATTATTTTGTGTAGATGATGATTCTATTCATAGACGCTTCATGGTAGATGTAAGAATGATAAGTTTATTGAAGCACATGTAATGAATGAATATTCTTTTGGCCTTTAAGGCAATGACATGGATGATATGATATGTAAGTGTAATCAAACATATTATTGATGAGTATGGTTTAG
>CATKHJ010414992.1:0-10324 GCA_949750685.1 Vernicia montana | reverse complement strand
ATGCAATTTTTTTAAAAGCATTTTCATTTAAAGAATTCGTTAAAATTCTCATGGCTTTGATGTTTAATAAAAATTATTGTTTATCATGAGCATGCCATTGATTTTTGGGTTTGATAATCCAAACACCATTTTCAATAATATTCCATAAACCTATATCATCACTCATGAGAAAATTTTTCATACTTTGTTTCCATAATTGAAAATCACTACCATCAAAGAATGGAGGTTTGTTTAATGAAAAATCTTCTTTTGAAATAAACCTATTTGAGGTTGCCATAGATCAACTCTTAGACGGTTAAGTATTTTATTAAGAGCACCAGCTCTGATACCACTTGTTGCCCAAGATGAACCAAGAAGAGGGGTTGAATTGGTGGGCAATTAAAAAAAAATAATTGAATAAGAAATAAAGAAAAAGAGGAACACAAGGATTTATAGTGGTTCGGATTATAACCAATTCTACATCCACTCCCCAATTAACAATTGGGTATTTCATTATCAATGGAGTTTTACCAAGTTCACTCCCAACTTAATATTTAAGCTCACACCAAACTTTACAAGTGTTTTCCCAAGGCTCACACTCAAACCCTTCAAGTGTTTTCACTAGGCTCACACTCAAACCTCACAAGTATTTTCACTAGGCTCACACCCAAACCTCACAAGTGTTTTTACTAGGCTCACACTCAAACCTTACAATAGAGACAGATTTGAGAAGAAGGAAACTAATCTCATTCTTGCAAATAGCTAGTACAAAAAATAGAATAATGTAATCTAGTTTAGAATAAATTTGAGCACACAAAGATGTTCTTGATGTATGAAAACTTCTCTTAACTTCACCTTGAGTCTTTAGATATATATAGGTCTTCATTTCATGCTTAATCAGCCATTTTAGTGCTCTAAAAATGGTACTAGACAAGTTCCAACGATTATATAACGGTTATATTCCAACGGCTATATAACGGCTATATAATAGCTATATTCAAAAATTCAAAATCTTGAGTCATAAAACTCCAAATGATGATCCATTTTTTTTTTATTGGAAACTTGGAGAAGTCTACTACAATTTTTTAGTTTTGGAAAACTTAAAAATAATCCATATTCATGCTCTAAAAAATCAGAATATTTATTTCTCATCTAGTCATGACAGTTTGAACATGCTTTAGTATTTCACCCAATGCTTCTTCTATACACCTTGGATTGATGCAAGGATTTTTCCATATGAAACTAGAATTCCATAGATATAAATATGGAGAAGGGAATATTCAAAATCCCTTTATAGAATTAACACCACTAATTCTAATTGACATCATTTGCTGTTACCCAGTCTGACAGCTTGAGCATAATTCAATTAAAAATTCATAACTCCATTTTCCAAGGTCCAAAAATTATACCAATTTTTGTTCCTAAAACTAGACTGATGTAGCTATCCATCCATATATATCTTGCATTCATAAACTATCCCAAGTAGTACAGTTTATTCTTCAAATTTCAGTCAACAGTTTTCAACAGTTTTGCTTCTATAGAGATCATTCTTGCTTACTTGAGTTTCTTGGTTTTCTCATGCTCTTTTCATCTTCATGATTCAATTTATTTACTTAATTGCATCAATAGAAATCAAAGATTACCTACTAACAACAACAACACTATACAAACTTGTTAGTAGTAATAATATTTTGCATCATCAAAATCATATATGAAACCTTGGGTTCAACAAAAGGGTTATCCGCCCAAACTAATCAATCTCAAAAATCAGACCCATCCTAGGATAGCCTTAGGATCCATACCTTAGATCTGAATTAGATTTTCCTTCTATAATCAGACCCATCCTAGGATAACCTTAGGATCTTTTACCCAAACAAACCGGGAGAAAGTTTTTTTTATCAACCAGTCCACCCATAAATGTCTAGCAACGATCGCTTGGACATCCCTTTAGTTCCTTTTCTTTTTCCTTCACCCAGAAATGTCTAACCTAGGCATCCCTCTGGTTCATTTTCCTGTCTTTTATCTAAATCAATCCCATCCTTCACCCAGAAATATCTAATTTTTTACCTAGATTTCCCTTTGGTTCATTTTTTCATTTTTAATTATCAGTCAACTTCTACCCATAAATATTTAGAAACACTCATCTAAACATCCTTGTGGTTTTTTTTGCCATCTTCCTCAGATTCAATCATTTTTGCTCACCCAAACATGTCTAAATCTTGATTTAGGAATCTCTTTGGTTCCTTTTACCATCTCCCTTCATCATTTTACCCACTCAAACATGTCCAAATCCTGACTTAGACATCACTTTGGTTCCTTTTTTCCATCCCTTTCTCCAAGTTCACTATCATCAGAATCGCCTTACAGACAAGACAATTCTTGTCACATCCCACTTTTGGGATGGACGGTCCTAGGGCATGGGTAGACATACACCACCGAAAACCCGTATAACCCAACTCTTTTTAGAATACCAATGTAACTCCGACGGTATACCAGCAGTACATTCACAACTCCTAAAGATAAAACCTGTAAGAAAAATAAAACTCTCCCAATAGTACAACCTTATATCCTTAACTCCATTTAAAGCATAAGCTAGCTCCCAATCACCATTAAACTTTACTAATTTAATTTATTATATTTTGTTCGGTCATCTATATTCATACACCATATTTGATTTATGTTTGATTATGTACCATGGAGTTACTAGATAATAGCATTGTACGTCATCATATATTATCACATTTACAAATTCTTACTGTTATACACTTCTGTATTATATTCACATAACCATCACATAACCAGTACAAAATATCGGCTAAAACTCCAGCGGCAAGTGAAGAAGGATACTTGCGCTGTAAATCCACTAACTTGAAAAAAATTAAGGGAAAAGGGGTGAGATACAAATCTTAGTGAATATATAATAAATAACCTAGCACAACATTTTAGGTGTATGAATATAATCATTTGATCAATGGATTATCACGATAATCAGTTAACGAATTTTCAAATCAATTCAATTGAAGGTTTAACAGAAATTATTACCAATTAATGTTAACTTTAGTCACATTCCCATTTAAAATAGTACTGCGGAATCACATATTTCCAATGACAATTATAACACAAGGTTAGCTAAATCTTGTGGCTATGGCTTTCAAATACCTCCTAGCAAGGTACAAGTCACTGTGCACAGAGTTCGGTGATCCCCTCACCGAAAGAAGGGAATTTCTGCTTTTTGGTTTAAGTCAGGGTTCAAGTCCAATAGAACAATTCACATATAGAGGATCAATTAAGGTTCAAAGTCACAAAGGCGACTTATCAAATTCAAAGTCATATAAACAAATACAAATCACATATACACAATGAAATGGGTATGTGCTAGGAAATTTAATATATACTCACCTTTCTTTATTATGCTCCAAAGTATTGATATTTCTTTTCAACTCCTTCATTTCCAAATTCTTGCTCTGGAAATTCTTCCCCACCCTCTACATATTACAAATATTTATGTAAAGATTAATTTTATATAATTACATTTATTTACATATTAATTTAGAAGATTAGTTCATAATTACTATTTTTATAATAATCGAGACTCCAATTGATTTAATTTCAAATCTGGGCAATCATAATACTTTTCTCTCCATCACTTACAAAATTTAATTTTCCCAAAGTTATTTTCTGAATTCTCCAAATTTCTGGATCCTAGGTTTTACAGGAGTTCAGTACACTCTTTTGGCTATAGATCAAACTACAAAACTCCATTTAAGGTAATTATTTTTTTAAATGAAACTAGACTCATAAGATTACATTTAATTAGTTTTAACCTCAACTTTGTTCTGCCTCCAAAGCCATCCAACTTAAGTGTCAATATCAGAGATTCTTCCAGTTCAAATACCCTGTCACAGCTTAGGAATTTTTATTTATATCCCAATATACTTGGACTTTGCCTATGAAATTTTTATATCATCTAAAATATATATCAAGGTCCATTTTTTATGTTTTAACTATCTTTTAATTCTGAACTTAAGATACTCGAAATTGACCTCAATCTTCCTAGATTCTCAGGGTAGGTTTACAGGATGAAGTTTCCTTTTTATTCCTATATCTATAAACATATCAAGAATTAGCTTAAACTTCCTTCTATAAAAATAAACTACAGACATAAATATACAATTTTTATGTTTTTACTTTCTTTAAATTCATAATCTAAATAGTTCAATTTTCCCTCTCAATTTCCAAAACTTTTCAAACCCTAAATATGCCTCTTCCTGTATCTTGCTTCCTTCATCTAATTCTTTCATTTCTTACTCATTTCCACCAAAATTACCTTAGTTAAGTTTTTTTCCCTTATCAATTCATCTTTTTTTAACTATAAAATCTCATTTCTCTATTTCCAATTCAATCAACATAACCACACAATCAACTCAATATCATAATCAACATCATCACACAACATACATGTATATATATATAGAAAGATCTAAGTTAATTCATATTCTTACCCTAAAATTTTTCTTCTTCTTCTTTTTCTTGATTTCTCTTTCTTTCTCTCTTCCTTTCTTTTGTAAGGAAATTTTAAGTTGTGAGAAGATGAGCCTTATCTTCTCATTTCACCTATTTATATTTTTTTTCTTTTTCTTTTATTTAATTCACTAGCAATTTTGGACATACTTCCTCCACCCATTTGCCTTACCATGGCCGGCCATACCACATGATTTTAGTATAGATTTTTTTTTTACTTAGTCAAATTGTAATAATTACCTTTCAAAAGAAAATTACAATTTTGCCCCTCTTTAATCAAAATTTTAATACAGTTTCCAATTTAAGACTAAAATTATTTTTAGTCTCTAATTTAGGTTTCTAACATTATTTTTAGATTTTTCTTTAGTAAGTTTGCTTAAGTTAAAATTTTCAAAAATCCTAAAAGTCACTATCCTATCGATATCGCGTATACTAACCTGTTTCCCTTAATTGCACTCCACATAAATCTTTAGATTCCTAATTTCCTATTTTCTAGGTTTCTAATGGTGAGAAAAATCCTGGAGTGTTACACTCTTCCCCTCTTAAAGAAAATTCATCTCGAATTTTATAATCTATAACGTACCTTTATTCCTGAAAAAGTTGAGGATATTGTCTTCACATTTCTTCTTCACTTTCCCATGTACACTCTTCTATTGTATGATTTCTCCACAAAACTTTAACCATAATTATTTCCTTATTCCGCAGTGTTCTAATATCCCGATCCACAATCACAATTGGTGCTTCTTCATAAGTGAGATTTTGATCCACCTCGACTTCTTGTGATGGTAGAACATGTGAAGGATCTGGAATGTACTTGCGTAGCATAGATACATGAAACACTGGGTGCACACGGGTCATACTGGGTGGTAGAGTTAATCTATAGGATACATTGTCTACTCGATCCAGAATTTCGAAAGGTCCAATGTATCTTGGCGCAAGTTTCTCTTTCTTTCCGAATCTCATAACTCTTTTTATTGGAGATACATTCAGAAATACATGATCCCCAACTACAAAACTTATATCTTTCCTTTTTGGATCAGCGTAGCTCTTTTGTCTGCTAAAGGCAGTTTTCAATCTTTCTCTAATGATAGACACTTTTTCCATCGTCTCCCGAATTAGATCTGGTGCCTCTATATGTTTTTCCCCCACTTCCATCCAGCAGACAGGTGATCTACATTTCCTTCCATACAAAGCTTCATATGGTGCCATTCCAATGGTATAGTGGTAGCTATTATTGTAAGCGAACTCTATTAAGGGAAGATAACGATCCCAATTACCTCTGAAATCCATGACACACATCCTCAACATATCTTTCAGTGTTTGAATGGTACATTCTGATTGACCATCAGTTTGTGGATGGAAAGCGGTGCTGAAATCTAACTGAGTTCCTAAAGCCTCTTGAAGTTTTTGCCAGAATCGAGAAGTAAATTAAGGACCTCTATCTGAAATAATAGATACTGGCATGCCGTGGAGGCTAACTATCTCATCCAGATACACTTGGGCATATTGAGCTACCGTATATGTAGTCTTTACTTTCAGAAAGTGAGCAGTCTTTGTTAATCGATCAACAATTACCCATACTGAATCATATCTCCCGGAGGTTCTTAGTAATCCCACGACAAAATCCATAGCTATTCGTTCCCATTTCCATTCAGGCAATTCGATCTCTTGTAGAAATCCTGATGGCTTTTGGTGTTCAAACTTCACTTGCTGACATGTAAGACATGAAGCCATGAATTTTGCTACTTCTTTCTTCATGCCCAACCACCAGTATACACTTTTAAGATCATGGTACATTTTAGTGGCGCCAGGATGTACATTATAGGGAGCATGATGTGTCTCCCTCAAAATTTTCTCTCGTAGCCTACTTACATCCGGTACACATAATCGATTTCCATACATCAAGACTCCATTTTCAATTTTAAATTTCGTTATCTGCCCATTTTTCACCTTTTCGATCAGACTCACAAAGTGGGAATCTTGATTATGTGAATTCTTAACCTCATCTCTAAAGACAGATTTCACATGAAACTGTGCAAGTAATTCGTTCACTGATGAGACCTTTAACTTCAACCCTTGATTGATTAAATTTTTCAGCTCTTTTATCAGTGGTCTTTTTGTTATAATAATATGTGATAAGCTTCCCATCGACTTTCTACTTAAGGCATCTGCTACCACATTAGCCTTTCCCAGATGATACAAAATCTTACAGTCGTAATCTTTTAATAATTCTACCCACCTTCTTTGCCTCAAGTTCAACTCCTTCTGTTGTAAAAGATATTGGAGACTTTTGTGATCTGTGAAAATCTCACATTTCTCCCCATATAGATAATGTTTCCAAATCTTAAGAGCAAAGATGACTGTAGACATTTTCAGATCATGAGTAGGATAATTCATCTCGTGTGTCTTTAACTATCTCGATGCGTATGCAATTACTTTTCCTTTTTGCATGAGTACGCACCCTAATCTTACTCTAGAAGCATCACAATATATGGCAAAACCTTTAGTGCCCTCCGGCAATGCCAATACTAGAGCTGTTGTAAGGCAAGTTTTTAGCTTTTGAAAACTTTCCTCACAAGCATCATCCCACTGGAACTTCACTTGTTTTCGTGTTAACTTGGTCAAAGGAGCAGCTATTCTTGAAAAATCTTTGACAAATCTCTGATAATACCCAGTCATACTAAGAAAACTATGAATCTCTGTAACATTAGTGGGTCTCGGCCAATCTACCATTGTCTCCACCTTTTTAGGATCTACTTGAATCCCATCCTTATTCACCACATGTCCCAAGTAACAAATTTGATCCAACCAAAAATCGCACTTAGAGAACTTTGCATACAATTTTTGATCCTTCAAAATCTACAACATTGTTCTCAAGTGCTCTCCATGCTCTTTTTTACTCCGAGAATAAATAAGAATATCATCGATAAATACAATGAAAAATTTATCAAGATATGGTTTGAATACTCAATTCGTCAAATCCATAAATGCCGCAGGAGCATTTGTCAATCCAAATGGTAATATAGTAATTCATAGTGCCCGTACCGAGTCCGAAAGGCTGTCTTGCTAAATCTTCATCTTGAATACGGAGCTGATGATATCCTGATCTGAGATCAATTTTCGAGAAATAACTGGCTCCCTGCAGCTGATCAAACAAATCATCAATCCTCAACAATGGATATTTGTTCTTTATGGTCACCTTATTCAATTGCCGATAGTCTATGCACAGCCGCAACGTCCATCTTTCTTCTTTACAAACAAAATTGGTGCTCCCTAAGGTGAACTACTTGGGTGAATGAATCCCTTGTCCAACAGATCTTGCAACTGCACCTTTAACTCTCGTAACTCCATCGGAGCCATCCGATATGGGGGAATAGAGATAGGCTGAGTTCCCGAAAGTAAATCAATTGTAAATTCTATCTCCCGTGCTGGTGGTATTCCGGATAGGTTTTCGAGAAATACTTCTGGAAATTCATTCACCATCGGAATGTGTTATAACTCTTTACATTCTTGCCTAGTGTCTATAACACTAGCTAGATATCCACGACACCATTTCCTTAATAATCGTCTAGCTCCAATAGCTGATATAAGGGTTTTTGAGACATTACTTTTATCCCCTTGAAATTCAAATTCTTTTTCCCCTTCCTTCCTAAATACCACGCGTTTTCCTCTACAGTCTATATGGGCAAAGTGGTTAGATAACCAATCCATTCCTAATATAACATCCATTTCCAACACTGGTAATTCTACTAAATCCACCAGGAGATATCTGCCATCTATTTCTACCTCACAAGATCTATAAACATATTTCACCTCTATCATCTCCCCTAAAGGAGTGCTTATCTCTAAGGAGTTTCCCATTAATTCTCTATCCTTACCCAATCTTTTAGAAAAAGTAGGGGATACAAAAGAATGTGTAGCCCTCGAATCAAACAATACTTCAGCTAGGGAAAATTGAATACGAACCGTACCTGTCACAGTCGTATCCTCATTATACGCTTCCTGCTGAGTCAGTGCAAATACTCTACCTCTACCTCTACCAGATGTAGATTGGGTATTACCGGATGCTTGTCCTTTTCCCTGACCCCGGCCTGCATTATTTTCGGTGTTTGGCTTTGGCGTTTGCACAGTAGACTGGGATCCCATTAATGAACCACTTGGTGCTCCTCCTGTAGGACAATTTCTCCAAAAATAACCTGTCTGGCCACATTGTAAACAGGCTCCTGTAATTCTTCTACATACTCCTGGATGTTGCCTGTAGCAAATTGGGCAAGTAGGTACATTCCTAGAAGTAGGTACAGTAGTGGTACCTCTTCCTTGACCACTTCCAGTTCCCCTTCCTCTTGAATAACCAAAGTCCGTACTAGGATTACATTATTGTGAGCTACTCCCAGATTCTTGTCCAAAACTACTTTGCTTCCTTGGACTTTGCTTCCATTTGCTTGGCTCTATCAACTAGTTTCAATAACATGGAAAATTCAAGCCCACATAAGTTGTTGTGTAAGGAAGCGTGCAATCCCTTTGTAAATCTCTTAATCTTGGAAGCTTTAGTCGATATAATTTTCGGTGCATATTGACTCAGTCTAATGAACTCCTTTGCATACTCAGAAACTGTTCGATTTCCTTGCTTAAGTTGCTCGAATTGAGCCACTCTCCTTTCCCTTTCTCCTTCTAGCAGAAATTGTTCCATCATTTCCTCTTTAAATTGCTCCCAGGTTGGTAGAGCATTCCCATACAATCTGCTCTCTACATGATCCTTAAACCAGTCTCCTGCATTGTCGACCACCAACAATCTGACTAGCTCGATTGCACGAACATCGGAACAAGGCATTCTCATCATGCGCTTATCCACCTTTTCTAAGAACTCATGTGGTTCCTCTCCATCTTCTCTTTTAAATTCTGGAAGCCCCATCTTCATAAAGTCGATCATTGTGACACCCCCATCATCTATTATTTTGCGGGCCACATGTTGTGGTACTGGGGCATTGATTAGCGGTGGCATCAGTATTGGTGCTGGTATCGGTGCCGGTGGAATCACTTCGGGTTGTGGCTGTTGAGCTTGCCTTGCTTCATCGAGCTCCCGTCGCATTGCCCGTAACTCTTCTAATAAGGCTGCAGCATCCACAGGAGGAATTTGCTGATCAACCTTCTCCACTCTACGTCGTACACGTGGGGGTTCATCACCCGGTTCACCCCTTTGGAGTTCGGCAACAGAAGCTTCATCTGTTACCTCCTAACTACGTATAGGCTCAATTTCTCTTCTAGGCAGCATTCTATTCTACACAATGAAATTTGTCTTAGTACATATCTATCATCAATAGTTTAATAAAAATAATTACACATACCATACAAAATAACTGAAATAAATATATCAAAATTCTTAATTACATAAATCTTTCATATTTCATTAATATTCACATTCTTTTATACATAATTCATTAGTACATTCCTAATTACTTTTCACAATACAACTATTTTTACATTCCTTTTTATTCCTTATCTTGCAGTCACTACTTTTTGATACCATATTCACATTTATACATATCTCACATTTAATACATATTTACACCTATTTTACTATTATATTTTTTTTTTAGCCCACCACTAATTACCGCTCGACTCTGAAGAATCATGTGGTACCACCCTAGCTATGGACCTCTCCTCAGAAACAAGAGCCATGAATCTAATAGGGCAATCTCTGTTTGAGTGCCCCGTGCTGTCACACACTGTACACACATGTCTCGGGAACTCTCTCACTAGTCTGCATACAACCGGTATGGGCACTCTCTTCCTAGCTGTTCGCCTCAATCTTAAACCTCTGAAT
>CATKHJ010414913.1:0-29910 GCA_949750685.1 Vernicia montana | reverse complement strand
ATATTAAATTGAGTTTTTTTTAATATATATTTGTGCTTTATATATGCATAATTAATATATTAATGATTAATGAAAATTAAATATAGCACCATACTAATTATGTAGTTATGAGTTTGATTAAATTTTTTTTTTTCGCCCCCTCCCCCCTTTCTTGATTTTCTAGTTCCGCCCCTGCATATATACACAATTAACTAGACAATGAGGTGGTCGTATGCCTACTTCTATTCCCTGCAAATATGAGGTAGGAGAAAAATATTCACATGATAGCCAAACACCCTCCCCCCACTCCACCCACAAAGCACCCACCCATCCTAGGAAAAAAAATCCCCCTAGATCTTTTTTGTATTTGCAAGGTTTTACTTGATCTTCCTGGTGTAACATGCTAATTAACAAGGCTTGTTCAAGCTGCATAAGAGATAAAAATAATTGGCCCCTAAAAAATAACATTTCTTAGGATAGTGCACAAGTCTAAGCAAACTATCTCAATAGCATAGAAAAACCAAATGTAGCTACCTTGTTGATAGATGGATTTAGAGAGCTTTAGGCACCCTTGATTTTAAGGAGTTTTCTGTTGCATCTTCATTTAATTATAATCATGCCTCTTTGTTATCACTGTTTATCTTTGGCAACATGTTTTGAGTGGTACCATTTCATTCTTTTTCTCTGTTATCTCTCTCTCTCTCTCTTTTTTTAATGTACCTAAGATTATCGAGTGATGTTTACTATGTAAATCAATAGGATGGAAGATTCAGGTCCAAACGTGATGCGAGAAAAGGAGGTATGCTTTTCTCTATTTTGCATTTAACGTTGCTGATTGTTAGCAATACATGGCGTCCTTGCAACTGCTTGCTTATAAGGTTCTTGTCTGGTTGAGGGTTAGCACATCTAGCAATTATCTTATTCTGAAAATATTTTATCAAGGACTTTTCCTTTTTCTGAAAAAAAGTGACCTGAAATTTTTCTTGCGATCTTAAATTGATGTTCCATCAAGGGATAGAAAATGCTTAGTAGCAGAATATGTAACTTTTCATATGAAGACTTTGCTTCGAGACAACTCTTGCTGCAGTTATTAAACGTCCCATGAATTGTTTACTTGTGCAGGGGGAAAAAAGGGTAGAGGGAGGGGTGGAGGTGGTCGAGGTGTGCGTGGAGTGGATTATGGTCTTGGCATTGGCTATAATCCAGAATCCAATAGTACTTCATCGCATGCCGCTCCAAGCCGTTCTACCTCAGTTAATTCACCGAGGACAGGGATGGCAACTCAATTCAAGAGTAATTTTGTTGCTGCTTCATCAAATCCTCAAAGTTCAAATACTTATGCCAACAAGAGACCGGCATTACCTGGATTTGTCTCTGGTGGTTCAATTGGTGGAGACATAAATAGAACTCAGACAACTAGCTCCCTACCTGGTTTTGTCTCTGGTGGTTCAATTAGCTCCCTACCTGGTTTTGTCTCTGGTGGTTCAATTAGTGGAGATGCGAATAGAACTCAGACAATCAGCCAGAACTCTGGTGGAAATCCTAGTCAAAACATGCAAAGGTTATGTTTCTCAGTTCAACTGGCATTCCTTTTTTCTCTTTATTTATTTATTTTTATGATTAATTTCAGTTTCGATGCTGACTAAGTTATTTATTGCTTCTGTTTTTGCAGTTCCAGAGACAGGAGCAGAGAGAGGCGGAGGCCATCTGGTTGGGACCATTGATGCCTACACTCAACGTGTTTAAGAACTTTTTTCATCTAGGACAGGACTTGAAATATCTGTATGATTATTTATGCTTAATGAGTTCCTTAACGTGCTTGTTGTTTAGTTACCAACTGTGTATGATCCCATATTTTAGTTCGTAGAGGGTTTCATTTACTTGATAATAATCAAATATGATTTCCTTTAGATTTTTGGTTAGCGAATTTCTTAGCAAACTAGCCGTTACCATCAATTTGTTGTAAATTTCCTGAAGTCATTCTTTCAATTTAATTTTTTCTTAATTCTGAAAAATGAAGGAATTCTTTATTCTTTCTAGATGCACTTTTGATGTAGTAAACTGTGTTTTTAATTTCTGATGTTAATTGTTCCGAGCGTGGGATATAAATATTTGTTATTGTTATTTGTAATACTAGAATTTTTTGTTATACTTGTATCGGCACTAGGTCATGCTGTTATTATTATTATATTATAAAGTACTTTATTTAAATAAATATAATATAAGTAAACAACTGTTCACAACTTTTAATTCCTAGTTCATTTTTTTCACGTGTTCTATCATATGTATATTTGAATTCAAGGAGTCATTTCTTATTTGAATAGATTTCTTTGGATTATTAATCACTGAAAATCAATCCAAATAATAATTAAAATAAAAAAGAATCTAGAGACCAAATAAGCTAAATTCATGATTCTGTGTTAACTATAGATTATTACTATCACTACACTGACATTGAACAGTTGTAGCTAAGCACAACAATGTTATCAATACATTGTTAATATATTACTGCCATCACATTATATACAATTAGTTGCTCCAGCCACAACTATTTAATTTTGCACGTATACATATTCAAGGAAGACAAAGAATGGAGAAACAGCAACCATTCATACTAGGCAATTCAGCATGCAGCACCAATTGTGTATACACATTCATGTAAACGCAAGATATTCACAATTCAATAAATAACCCGGTGTCTGGTATTCAAGTTAATTGAAGTGAACAAGAAGTCTTGTATTGGGTCACGCATATAATGGTTACTTCCCGCCAAATTAAGCATTGCATGCTCTTCCCATGATGAATCCAACTCGAGGCCAAGTCATATTCTGTCCCAGAGAACAGAGCATCCTGCCACTAGCCTTGCAATAACTTAAATAGTACATGGATGGCCTCCAAAACGAACAATTATGCCTTGGGGCACTGCCCTACATCAATGTTTTGTGCAACTTGCCTCCTTCGACTTGCAACTGGACATACTTCAAGGCAAGGCTCCTTGAGTGTGCTATCATCTTCAGGCTTTGGAGGAAGAACCCCAAATTTAAACTGCCACATTAAAGTAAGAACAAGACATTTATTTATTTATTTATTCTTTCACCTCTTCAAATAACGAAAATGTTTAACAAAGACTGCTTAAGGTCTAAGCTATGGCTGAGCACGAGACTTGGAGATACCGAACCGTACCGAAAATCCGAACCGAAAATATCCAGAACCAAAAAATATCTGTTGACCATTTGACTTTCTTCGAACTGAACCGTCCCGATTTTTTTTCTGATACGGTTCTGGAGATTAGTAGTTATCCATATCGAGAACCGTACCGAACCATCCCGAACCGAAAAACCGAAACTAGAACCGATTTAAAGTGTTCTTTTTTTTTTATATATATATATATATATATATATATATATATATATATATATAAACACATTTTAATATTGAATTAGCAACACATTTAAGAAAATTCAATAATGTATAAGTCAAATTTAATTTTTATTAATTATAAAATTTTATTTTCAAATTAGTAGTTGCAAAATATATATATATACACACACACTTTGATATTGAATTAGCAACACATTTAAAAAAATTCAATAATATATATGTAAAATTTAAATTTTATTAATTATAAAATTTCATTTTCAAATTAGTAGTTGCAATATATATATATACACACACTTTGATATTGAATTAACAATACATTTAATGAGATTGAATAATGTATAAGTAAATTTTAATTTTAATTATTTAAAAATAGAAAATATCCGAATCTCCGTTTTGTTATGTTCCGTACCGAACCGTCCCATTAGACCCGAATCTCCGTCCCGAAAAATCGGGACGGTTCGGTACGGAGATTTTTCCTTACGGTTCGGTTTCGGAGATCTCATTTTGAAAATCTCCGAAGTTCGGTTCGGTTCCGGAGATTTTCAAATTTCCGGATTCCCCCGAACCGTACTCAGCCCTAATCTAAGCTAGGGCCTAAAGCAACTTTCGTTCTAATTTCATATGCAGTTTGAATATCATATCCAGGACATTTATACTTTTTACCTATCTAGATGAAACTTTCTCCAACTAACAAAAAAGGGATGAAAGATACCTGACAACTATAATCTGTGAAGTTTGGCTCCATCAACAAGGGTACTCCCATGTAATCCTTGAAGAAAGTCTACAAAATCAAATTATTTATAAGTTAACAAAGCAATGTTAAATGCAGTGCTGAAAGAAGAAAATGTAAAAAGTAACAAAGTACCCTAAACTAAATAGAAATTTGATCGTAAAGGGGGTCATTAATTTACCTGTGTTGGAAGTTTACATGTATTAACACAAATCCCTACACATTTGCTTTCTTCTAAATACTTGCATCTTTCTACAAAAACCTTCATGAAATACCAACCAATCAATCAATATCGAGTTCATGACCGTCTCTATAGATAAATCATGAATGAAAGACAAGATGCACATATTTTTTCAAGCATTTAGTGAACAGGTTTAGTATTAGTGAGACTTGAACACTACGCCCACTCTTAAAATGGCCTCACCTTACACAAGTTGACGAATGACAAAACATTGATCCAGAAGAAATGAAATTTTAAATAATTACCCCACTTTGACATGAAGTTCCATCAGGAAGATCTACAGAATTCACTGTGCATGCACCCATAAGCCACTGACAAGTGAGTGCAGTCACCCTTGCTGTATAACATGTAATCTAAGAGGTTTATTAACACCAAATTTTGAACTTAATTACAAAATTACAGAATAATAATCAATCAATTAACATGAAAGAGACATGTGAATGAGAAATCTACCCACCAACCATCAAGGCAGCTACTTTTCCTCCTCCTAAAGGAGATATGAGCAATTTGTATAAATCTAATAGAAGTGGAGGAAACAGTGACCTTAATATTCGAACCTGCCCTAGGCCAAGGAATAACAATAATTTCACATATAAAACCTTATAAAGATGCATATTTTATTTTAAAAAAAGATTAATCAAACAAACCGCTGCATCTTTCGTATCAGCATTTGTTCTGCCTGTTAACATAAGGCGATTGGCTACTTCGATTAATCCATCATATCCAGGCTTCTCAGAATCCCATCCAACCTCCTGTTATCGTCCTTATAAGCAACAATAATCAAACAAAAACTTTAACCAATTCTAAAATTTTTTTAAAAAAATCAATAATTATGCAAAAATCTATAGTAATTTGGTTATCAACGTGATGAGGGATAAAAATGGCTAGCAACATAATGGACCAAAGACAAATAAGCTCACTATGGCACAGAATTATATTGGGACGAAAGAGGATAAAAATCCAAGAAAAGGCCTATAGAGGACAAGCCAAGGGATCAGTTCTCGAAACATTAGAGGTAGACACCACTTCGCCCTCCTCCAAAGCTCTTTGCCCTCACTCACAATAAATAAAGCTTGCTCAACAAGTTATCCTAGTTTTGTTAGTGAAAAGTCATTCTTATGCGTCATACCCACGCCTACTTATACACCGAACACATGCTACAATCAACCTTTAATCCTAAGGGGCCAAAAGCATATAAAAAAAAAAAGTGGGGAACCACAGAAAAAATTAGATAAAACTCTCTATATTTTTCGTCCCCCTTCTTTCACAAAAAGCATTAAACATAAATTGACTTAATGGTCGGAGGTTCTTCAACAACCACAAGGCATGACCCTCTTGGCTTTATTTTATTTAGCAGTATATTCTGATAAAAGAATAACAACTGATATCCAGTCCAAACTATACTATTTGATTTAACTCTAATCACCACGGATTATAAAGTGTTCTCACCTTGACCATTTTGTTTCGAAACAGAGTGAGGAACAAATCATCGAATAATCCTGGCTTGTATTCAGCGGCTTTTACCTAATAATTGAAAACAAATTGAGAGAGAGATTTGGAAATTGAAGTTATTAATTGAAAACAAATTGGGAGAAACGAACCTGCTCCGATCGAAGAGAGGAGCACGAGACGCGAAAGCTAGGGTTATGGCGAAAGTGAGGGCGTGAACGTGAAGGAGATAAAGAGAAGATGGAGAGAGGACGAAACACAGACAGTGGCTTCATTTTCAGTTTTTCACCTCTCTATCATCTCAAAAACTAGAACCGTAAAGGCAGTGCATATAAGAAAACGACGCCGTTTTTTGAATCTAATTAAACGACGTCGCGTATTGAATTTCAGTTATGAAAATATAGGAAAAGGAGAAATTAGCAGGTAGAGATAGAGACGAAATTCGTAAAGCCCTAAAAGCCCATTTGTTCAAGCAGATTGCGAGAGAATCTCTACTGAATCGAAGCAACATGGCGAAGAACCGTAGCCGTCTGTTGTCAAATGGTTCATTTTCATGGCTGGCTAGGAAATTTTGCGCGGCGGCGGAGCCGGAGGTTGTGGCCGAGGCGGCTCCTTCAGCATTGGGTTCAGCGGGAAAACCAGTGCGGCTGTATCCGAGGTTGTCGGCTCTAGGGGCGACGGGAGGGAGTGTCTCAAAAACGTTAAATGACTACATAATGGAGGAGAAAACTGTAGTGAAAGGCGAGCTTGCTCGGTGCATCAGAGAACTCCGCAAGTATAAAAGGTTCGATCATGCCCTTGAGGTCTGTTCCTTCTCCAATGCTTGTTTATACTGCTAAAATTTATAAGTCCTCTGCAAATAAGCTTCCTGTTTTGGATATATATCTTCTGTTTCACTTTTGAATTTGACATTTCCCTTTGTGTGTTGGTTTTTGAGGTATTTAATTTGTTTAAGAGTTGTTTATTGTAATGGCAGATAATGGAGTGGATGGAGAAGAGGAAAATGGACATCAGCAATGCAGACTATGCAATACGCTTAGATCTTATAGCAAAAACCAAAGGGATAGTTGCTGCTGAGAATTACTTCAATGGCGTTCCACCATCTGCAAAAAATCACTATACTTATGGAGCTCTTTTGAACTGTTATTGCAAGGGACTTATGTCTGACAAGGCTTTGGCTCTTTTTCAAAAAATGGATGAAATGAACTTTCTTCCCACTGCTTTAGCTTTTAATAATCTCATGGCATTACATATGAGATTAGGCCAACCTGAGAAGGTGCCTCCCCTAGTACATGAAATGAAGCAGAGGAACATCTCTCCTTGTTCTTTTACTTATAATATATGGATGCAGAGCTATGGATGTTTGAATGATTTTGAGGGAGTAGAGAGAGTTTTGGCTGAGATTGGAAAGCATGGTGAAGAAAATTGCGAATGGACTACTTACAGTAATGTAGCTGCAATCTATCTCAAGGCAGGACATTTTGAGAAAGCTGAATCAGCTCTTAAACAGCTAGAGGCCAAGATGGGATTTCGCAATCGCGAGGCTTACAATTTTCTGATTAGCATCTATGCTGGTACTTCTAATCTAAGTGAGGTCAAACGAGTTTGGAATTCCATGAAGTCAAGTTTCACTTTGGTCACCAATAAGGATTACCTTGTGATGCTTCAGGCACTTGCCAAACTAAAAGATGTTGAGGGTGTAGCCAAATGTTTTAAGGAATGGGAATCCAGCTGCTCTAGTTATGATACGAGGTTAGCAAATGTAGCTATAAGAGCCTACCTAGAGCAGGACAGGTATGAAGAAGCTGAATTGATCTTCGATGATGCAGTTACGAGGACTAAAGGACCTTTCTTTAAGGCTCGGGAGATGTTCATGGTTTTCTTCTTGAAGATTCGTCAGCTGGACTCGGCTTTGAAGCATTTGAAAGCAGCATTTTCTCAAACTGAGGAGTATGAGTGGAAACCAAACCAGGAAACAGTAAGTGCATTTTTTGATTATTGTTGTGCAGAGAAAGATATTGATGGTGCTGAGAAGCTCTGCAAGATCTTGAGGCATATTAATTGTCTCGACTCCTATGCTTACAATTTGCTGCTAAAGACATACATAGCTGCTGACAGATTAGCTCCTGACATGCGTCGGAGGATTGAGAAAGATGGTATTCATATAAGCCCTGAGCTTGAGAACTTGCTTGAAAAGGTCTGTCCCAAACCCCATATCAAAGCAAGTGTCTAATTTATCCGGTTCTGGTTATATAACAAATGTTGAGATGTACCCCATTATTCATAGTTGGAGTGTTTCAACTTATAATATTGTTGACATGGAAGATACTTTTGAAGTAGTAAGCAATTTGCAGTATACAAGTAACATCCAGAAATACATTTAGCTTTTCAAATTTTGCTACAGTGAAGCCAAAAAAGACCAGGAAAAAAAATTGAAAAAAAAAGCCAGAAAACAAGCAAAAAGCTCCAATCACAAGCATAGATCATCAGCAAAATGACTTTTTTTTTCTTACATCAACCTGTTATACAATGTAATTTTAGGGTATGATCCAGCCTGAAGAAAAATCATCGAAATAGAATTGATATCCGTCACTAAACATGCTAATTTAAAATAGCTTGAACCCTTCTGTGTAGATCTCCATCCCAGAGAAGTGCCTTTGTGCACAGGGTCCCAAATGTGTTCATATTACAAGTTTGGTAGGACACATGGTACGTGGAAGGGGGAAATAATGCAACGCGGAAAAGGTTTGAATCGGCAGGACAATGTTCAGATTTCCTGTTTCAGAGTCACATCAATGATGCTTATCTGAGCTTTAGGTTGATAATATTCATCTGTATCCACCTCTTCAATTTCCTGTTCGATAACATAATCAGCAACAACCAGAACACAACTCTTGAGCATAAACTAGTAAAAATATGATTTCCTGAGCATGATAATCCAACTAGTTATGAGATAACTCCATAAGGACAACAATCTATAATCCTGGTAGTAGAAGAATAAATGGTGTATGTCAATTTATTCAAAATATTAGTTACTGCAGTGTGATAATGTCTCCCGGTCATTGGCAACATAATGCTGATATATGGAAATTGGGAGGAAAAAACCCACACGTATCATAACAACTAGAAAGAAAAAAGTTGTTTCACCTGAACAACATCCTCTCCCTTGATGACCCGTCCAAAAACTATGAGTTTTTCAGTTAGATCTGGGATTGGTGCAGTTGTAATGAAAAGCTCAAATCCTTTGTCATCATGTTTTGCCTTAGAAGTTCCAAGCATGAATGCCTCGTGTTTCAAACTGGTTGAATGCCAAAATCTACTTATAATTAAAACTCAAATGTGCAATATTGACAATTCATAGGATAGTAAAAGAATGGAGGATAATAAGAAATATGATTTGGGCCGGCAACCTTGTATCAAGTTGACTGTACTGCTTCCCCTTTAAAGTCCAATCTTCTGCAGAGCCAAGACTATCACTATCTGCTGCCTGAATCACATAATGCTTTATCACATGACGAAAACGCATCCCCTTGAAGTGCCCCTTTTCACTGCAAAAACCATTTGCATTGGTATGCTTTAACCAAGGAGAATGAGCAAGATTTGTACAAGAATTGTTGCCAGGTGTTTTTCATCAGGAAGCTACTCATAAATCAGCTTAAGAAGAAATTGACATATAAAATTATTACAGGTGTGTTCTGCTATCAATGCTTGTTGTAGTTTATTGATCAATGATAAGCTACATTCTACGGAGCCTGGACCATCACATGTAAACTGTACTGTGAATTTTGATCAAAAGTTAAATTGATTCTAGTATTTTTTGAATGAAAACCTATCAATTGCAATTACTGCATGAGGCAGTCGATGCTGTATTGAGAACTCAGTATAAGTAAAACCAAACAACTACAGAAAATAAATAGGAGGACACCCTTCTGCAACTGTTCTACATTGTTTTTAACA
Source organism: Vernicia montana (assembly GCA_949750685.1). NCBI lineage: Eukaryota > Viridiplantae > Streptophyta > Magnoliopsida > Malpighiales > Euphorbiaceae > Vernicia > Vernicia montana. Next base: position 20,173 of record CATKHJ010414913.1, on the reverse strand, counting down.
TAGTTGACCCATCCTAGCTGTTCTACATAAGCCTTGCACACTCCCCACCCATCGGGAGAGGACAGGATATAATAAAGGTAAAAAACAAAGAAAACCTTGACATCATTTCTGCGAGCACAAGCATGATCTGTGCTCCCATTTCTAACCAAAGAAAGGCCACTGATAGAATTGATCAAATGACATGGTAAAAGAGAGAACGTGGTAAAAGAAACAATGCTAGCCATAATACGGATGATTTGCATGCTGACAACAAATAAATCCAAGGGAAAGGTATCTCCATAGGATTTAGCATATGTTAGATATGTGAAAGTAAAATGTTTGCATAAATTCCTTCACTTAAGTCTATAAATACAAGCCTATGATTAACCAATTTCACAATGTAACTTGCAGTTTAACCCACAATACAAGATTTTTGTTAACAAAAATAAAGTAGGTGTAAATATCTCAATTAGGATGCACAATCTTGCTATTAAGATGAACAAATCCAATAAAAGAACATTGAAAATTCAGCATTGTATAATGGCAGCTATAGAGAATGATAACATTAGCAACATGAAATACATACATGAACCTATGAACATAAGGTCGAAATAAGTGGGGCTATTCAAGTACTCACCATAAGTCAACAAACTTGTCAACAACTTCAAAAGTGCCATCCTTGAAAATTTCCACTGTAATAAAGCCTTTTGATGTATTTATAACCTAGTAATAAAACAAAAAATTGAGAACTGTTGCATTACAAATCAAGTGTACAATTTCACATCAAATTGCATATGAATGGGCAATATTTAATAATATCAAAACAAAGAAATGGGTTGAGTAAACTAAATGTCAATACAATACAAAGATTCTAAAGCTGACTCATCAAACTAATAGACCCATATGACACTACATATTACGGAAAATATAAATGATTGTATGGTACTGCAACAATAAGCTAGTTGGCAAACCTCCATTAACAATAGAATGACCTTGAAATAGGTGGGTGAACCCTCCAGCTAACAACTCTCTTATGAATACAATTTCTTTCAATATAATGTGTTTTGCAAGGTAGCACATCCAAATATGAGGCACCTCCAATGACAAATGAAACTATCGGTGAATACATTTCCAATCTAGTGAAAAATAAGAATTCATGTCACTCACTAATTCCAAAAACTAACTGAAAATAAAATGTTCAAAGAATCCTACATAGTAGTTTGTTATCACATTTCCTAGAGAAAAATTAAAGATACCAATAGCATTATCTGTATTCCTGATTAGATAAGGAGAGATTACACTAAATCCATATGAGGTTACACTAAAGCTTTCAATTAGAAACAGAGTAACAGAAGTTAAAACAATGGAAAAAAAGACATACTGCATAACCAGGGATATCAGATTTCTTTGATTCCACAAATGGCTGATCAATCTCAACCTACAACACAGAGAAATTGAAAAAGAGAGCCAGGGAAAATTAAAGTCCCGTAAAGGAAAATTAAACTCTTAGAACTGATAAAAACTCCGAAACCAAGATGTAAATTCAATAAATGATAATTTAACAATAAATGTTCCTTAAATTAACAAAATAATTTTTTTTTTTTTAAAAAATCTGAATAAGATGTACCTCAAAGTCTGATGATTTGCCAGTTTCAGCCTGAATTTTTGACCTAAACCAGAACAATAAGAAACAAAATAAGCAAATATTATAAGCGAAAATTAAGAAACAAAAGACGGTTATCAATCAGAAGAGCATAATAAACCTTAAGGACCAATGTCTGTATGTAGAATACAAGAAAAAGACAGACAATAGAACAATCAATCCACATAAAAGAAAAGTAACACCGCTTATTCGACTCGGCCCCTTCTTCTTTTTGCTCTGTTGCAACAGAGCTTGTGGTTTGATCCTCGCCATCTATAAATATAACACTCTCAATCTTCTATTTCACTGTCACAAAATATCCATCAGTTCACCAATTCAAGACACTGGATTATGGATTTGGATATGAGATTTGAAGATCTAATGATGAAAATATTAGATTAAATAATATCGAATTAAAGTGAGAATTACCTGTGATATTCCTTCGTTAGGCGATATTGGTTCGACAGTTTGTAATCTTTGATTCAATTTTTTTTTTTTTTTTTTGCCAAAATTTTCAAGTGAAAGTCGATTGTAGATTTTTTAATTGTTTCGTTTCGTTTACGTCTTTTTAATTTTCAACGTACAATTGAGCGCTGGAGGCATGGAGCGGTTCATCGGTTGCTGATTGGGCCAGGCAAAGCCCAATTACCTTGGTTTTATAGGGCCATCGGGCCAGATAATAAATTTTGGTTCCATTCTATAGTGCCGCCAGCAGCCTGGAAAATAAGTTATTATTATTATTTTTTTTAAGTTGAATTAGATTTGGTTAAATTAACGTGATATTTGGTAAGAGAAACGACCAAAGATTAAAAGGACTAATAATCATCCAAAGATAGTGTTTCGTAATTAATTTCACAGGAATTACACGCTTTGTTTAGTGTTAATCTATAAGGATCTTATCAGAAGAATATGATGTTGCAACAAGAAGTTGACCCTGAAGCAGCGCTAGAGTTGGCTGTTTGTTCTCATTTTAGGAGCTCTGCAATAATTACACAAAAAATAAAATCCATTTAATATATATATATATATATATGAAACTGAATTTGAATTAGTATTTTAAGTGAAAAATTAGTAACAAGCAGCTCAAGATACCATTTTATCGGAATCAAGAAACATTTCTTCTCAAAATTATAAAAACAACAAATGACGAAAACCAATACATTCCTTCAGCAAAACCCTCACACAGCCTGCACTAGCTCTTTTGAAATACAGAATTATAGTAACTCAACAAAATCTACCATTAACTCCAAAAAATCTAACTAACTTCACCTGCGTGATTGTGTATTTGTTATCATGCCTGTCAAAAACCAAAATTCGGATGTGCGAAGAAAAAATTAAGGTAAAAAACAATCAGTGGTAGCATCTCACAAGAATTCCACATCTTCTTCTTGTTGTTCAAGGACTATTGATGCAAGAGCAAGTCTATATGCTGAAGATCTCAAGTTCCTGACAAGAACATATATTTCCTTCCTCCTCTGTTTCACAGGTATTTCATTCCATTGCTCTGCTCTAAGGCAGGCAAGTAAAACAGCTTCACAAAAGGCATGTGCCACTGGCTTCTTGCTGCATATGAGAAACATATCCTATGATTTTATGACCAAAGAAAGAATCACATATTCATTGAAAGATAAAAGACAACAGTTGCTGTGTAACAAAAGACAATCATCACCAACCTCCCTCGAACAAATCCTGTTGTAACAAAACCAATAGGCCACCGATGTGATTCTCTAGCAGCAGGGTCTTCTGGTATTTGAAGCTCCCACTTACCGGAAGATTGCTCTTTGAAGTATGACTTCACAGAAGACTGTGGAATCTGAAATCCAGCCACATTATTTTCCAATCTGAAACATGCGCCAACCATAATAACATCAGAATCATAAGTCTGATGAACCCTAGGGATCCCCAGATGATAACTTTTTTCCTCTCACAAATTAAATGATCTTTTGCACTGTCCATACTATAGTGAATTCACTCCATAATTACCCCAGTAGGATCCCCCAGTATGAGAGACAATAATTGCACAAGTATGCTTGAAATTTTGCAATCCATCTATTGTTTTTGCTAATTATAAATCCATAATACAACTATGATCCAGAATTAAGAATTTTCACAATCAAGAAGACCTCAGAGTTTAGATAAAGGAAAAAGCAATCATCAATAAGAAAAGAAGTTTTGGAAGAGTACCTGGAAGTCCACAGTGACACATCACTAAGACAAGGTGCACATACAACCGCTCCCTCTTCAAAAACACCTTCCTTGTACGCATGAAGATGAACTCTAACAAAACATAATTTACGGTCACAAGTCATTTGGGTAATACCATTTTGAAGGTGGTCAAGCTTGCTTTCATCCTTCATAACCTCTACAAGCCTCAGCTTCCTATTTGGAACTTGAGGGAATAAAAGTAAATGATCACTGTTGATTTCATTCAGGAAATCAGTCAAGACACTGGATGTCCTTGCCACAATTCCATCAAATGAGTTATCATCAACTCTGAGCGATGTGATGCAACTATCCCCACATCTGGAGTTTGATGATAAATTGCAATCAATCATATGTTTTGCACTAGAATTTGGAGCACCTTGCACTGCAATGCACCCCTTGTCAACAGCAACACGGACACTATTCCATGGAGGTGGAACAGGCAGTTTCAAGGGTCTTACAGCAGGACGTAATCGTTCTGCTTTTTGGTCTAGGGCAGTAGCTTCAGTTGCCATGGAAGAAAAGTATGCATTACAGTCAGGAAAATCTGAAGGAAAATATGGTAACATAACCTGCAAAAGATAGAAAAATTAGCACACATTGTCCCACAATTAAAAAAGCTGCCCACTTTTGAAGATTCACATACTTCACTCGATATCCATCGCTTCTCCCTAAGACCTATTGCATGAGCTCCCTTGGAGATGAAAGGAATCCAGATGACCTTGACCCAGCACAAGGGGATTATTAGTGACCATCTGAAAAACAAGGAACATTTAACATATATGAGGTTCATATGATAAATAAATAATAGTTCGAGCACATAATCCATGGCAGGTGTGAAAGATGGAAAGAGGGTGTAGGTTCAAAATATAACGATGATACAAGGAGTACGGGTTGGGGGATGGATTCTAGCTCCCCATTCCCACTCTTCAAAAGCATAAATATGAATGGATATCTTTATCTATAGGTGAATTTTCAAATCAAACAAACTACCAGAACTAATTCTTAATATAAAGTATTAGTGCCAAAGCCAACTTGACATCTCACATATGTAAAGGCTGTCACAGAGACACAGGATTTCAAATATGAATTTCCTGTCCGTTACTTTCTTCCTAGTTTTAAGCAGGGATGGCCATATGGGAGAAAGGTTGTCAGCTGAAAGAATAAGTAACATTGTAAGTGTAAAAAGGTAGGCATTTATAATGCAAGTTAATATCTACAGCTATCAAATATTTGAGACTTATCAGTTCCGGCCAGTATGATGGTGCTCACAAAGACATATTTAACAAATAATATGCAAAATTAGGTTAGAAGACAGATGAAAAAAAAAATGGCGAACAAATATGTACAGTAAAGATGCTAAAGCACAAATAGCAGCAATTAATTTAATTCAAGTTCCAAAATGTAACAATCTAAAAACAAAAGTTACATTAAGTAAGAGATTAAACCTAGTAAAAGAATTACCCCTTGAACGAGCCCATTTGCTTATTGTTTTTAAGGAGCACAACAGGACAAGATCTTGAACCCTGCACCTCAGTTGAAGTACTCAGCATCCCTGATTTTGGATCATCAAGACAAACAGAATCCATATACAAATGGTGTTTTTCCATGCAAAGAATATTCTCTTCCACTGGGGGAGTTAATCTGCTGCTAGCATCCCACAGATTCCTCTTGTCAGAGAAACCGCTATTCCCTTCAGGTTTTGAACATGCAGGCGAAAGTAACTCTTTACTCTTTTCTGAACTTCCAGATACAGTAACATCCTTTCCAGGTTCATCTTCTGACACATAATTTATAGAAGCAGGAGCTGCCACCGGAATATCAGCAATCCTTTTCTCAGGCAGTGCTCGAGGATCTGTGACAATAAAAGATAAAATTGAACATGCAGAAATATTATCCTCATTTTCAAGTATGAAGGACTTCTTAAACTCGGAGTCGTGATCTGCCTCTTCAAAAGAATAGTTCTTCAGTGGCCAAGGATTTTTTGCATTACTGCACACAAGCAAATACCTTTAGCCATTATTAACTTCTAATATTGGTCCAAAAAGACTTAGCGATATCTTAGGTGGCTCACCAAGAAACAGGATTCAATATCTTTTGAAGAAGTTGAAATGCCTTTGATCCCACTACCTCTAATTTCGCAAGTTGACCTTCAAGTGAGAAACAATTTATCAAGATGCCACTCTCATTCATCTGAAAAATAAGATGTAAAACTAAGAAAATCACTTATTAAGAGAGTGCAAACATGCAAAGGATGTATTTTTACAGAAGATTATATTCTCCAATCCCCATGCAAAATTAATGTTTGCAACAGAAAATTAGATTTCTGGGTAACATGATTTACTAATTTAAAACAAATAGAAAGAAACAAAAGGTAGAACATGTACATATGTTCAACCAACCATCATTTAGCAACAAGAGGAAAATTATTCCTAAAAACCTCAGTTCTGAGGGAGGAAGGTTGAGTCAGCAAAAGGAAACCAATTTAGCTACAACAAAGTTGAAATGTATGGTTTTCTTGTAAGAACAAAAAGCACACACCTGTTTCTGACAAGCAAATTTCAGAGTATCATATCCCTCACTAAAAGCTGAAGCATGTATCCACACCCAAAGCTGGCGAATAGAAGAATGAGATTCAGAACTTGGTGGCATATTACATCCATCAGGGTTATTATCACTGCCACCAGTTTCTGCATTCCAAAGATGAGTGGGTCGCCACATGTAGGTCACAGGAGCTATCAACTGAGAAACAGATGCTCCAACATCATGAAGCTGAGAAAACAAAGAATTTGATATATCCACATACTTTGTCTATCATCCTTTAAAAAAAAAAATTGCAGTGGAATGAATTACCGTGGAAGTTCCATAAGCAACACCAGAAAGAATAGCATTTATAATTTCCTCAGATTGAACCGAAGGAGAAGGCTCCAGCACCATATTTAGTATCGACATTAATGAATCCTGGAGATCACATATTATAACAAATGTATTCAGATTATAAATCTCACAAGCATAAAGCACTATGAATTAGGAATCTTAAAATATAATCGGGTATAAAAATGCGCCATTTTCTTTTTTCAGAAAATTGAATATGATATACATATTGTTCTAATTACAAAGGAAAAGTAATGCCTGCCTCTGGACCCTCCAACTGGATAGCAGTATAATAGCTTGCATCATGCACAAGTGCTCCATGCTCGTACCACTTCAATAAAGCTCTAGACCCTCTTCCTCTGCATCATACAAACCCCAATCTTTTCAAAAATGGGATGGCAAGCTTATGAATCTATCAATCAAGCAGTAGACTAAATGTTTCAATATATATTTATTACCTGCCCTGCAAACCAAGAGGAAGGTGAAAACCCCACAGCTTTGTCATAGTGAAACGTTTCGCATGCCAAACATGAGTTCTCAGCCTCTTTGTCCCGTCGCCTGAAGTAGAGAAACCGCTTTCAAGATTCTTTCTAAGTTCAACTCTCCGACGAATGTGGCGAGGAGGAGCCTTTTTCTTGTCTTTCTCCGAAGCCATAGCATTGCTTTTATCAACTACTCCTAATTTCCTCCTTTTTCTATATCTCTTCTTCGCAACTTGATTATCATAGGCGGTGGTTCTTCTTCTCTTGTTTCTTCGAGACCGAAAATCGTTGTTCAATCTGTTTGATACGATCGAATGAAGAGTCTCGAGCTCAAAAGCGCGGGATTCTGCGAATTTCTGTACATTGATTTTTCGAGGCGGAGTTGCTGAAACTTCACTTCTTTTACTTCCGTCGCCAGCCATTTCAACTGTTATTTACCTACTGGCTTATGATAGTTCGCTAATGGCTTAGGGTTGGCCACTGAGCGTATACGAGCGCGGCAGCGGGGTACAGATGGCAGCTGAATAGCAAACGACGGCGTTTAAATACTTCTGTCCTGATCGTCGCTGCAGAAGCACAAGCACACCGTTCACAACAACGGTGATAATGAATCAGGTTGCTCTGGTTTAATTGGGCCAGACACTGTAATTTTAAGCCTTGAACAATATCTTGGGCTTGGGGCCCCTCCAGTGAACCAAAATACACAAAGGTAAACTTACATGTATTTATCTTTAATCAAGTTGGCTTTTAAGTAAGGATAAATTATTATTTCGTACTTAAAATTTGACTTAATTAATTTATTAATTCTTATTTTTTAATAAATTAATTAATTTATCTTTGTATTTTTATTCCATCATACTATTTAGTTATTTTATCAATTTTTTTATATTTTTCTGTTAAAAAAAATAATTAAAAAATTACCCAAATACCATTTTCTTTCTTTTTCTTTCTCATCACCTCAACTCACCCCTAGTGACAGGTTTAACAAAATCACCGGTTTCGGTTTGAAACCGATGATTTTGGTTTAATAAAATGATCAAACTGAAATTATAACCGATTATTACAGTTTCGATTTCAGTTTAAAACCGATCGATTTTGATTTTGGTTTCGGTTTGAAACCGATTTTTTTATATTATAATCTAAAACTATTTTTGAATCGATTTCATTATTATATTAATTTTAATTAAACAATTAATATAAAATAATTGAATAATTTAAAATAAAATTTTAATTAAACAATGAAATTTATTAAACAAAAGCTTACATTTAATTTTTATATTAATTAAATTGTCTACGTATTCTCTTAAAATTAAGAAAAATCAAAGCCAACATAGTTCTATTACATTATTTTTATTTTTTATAAACACTATTTTACCTTATCTCAATCAATTATTTCACAATCATTGCAATTTATTGTTACAAGCAACAAAATTGTTATTTGATATCAAATTTTATACAAGGAACAACAACTATAATTAGATTAGCAAATAAATCTAATTATAGCCGTTGCCAATTAGTTAATTCAATACATAATGCATAATGTATGTTGAAAAAGTAGAATTTTGATTCCACATGTATTTGTGAAATATACAGAAATGGAGATAGGGTACTGATAAGTTAGCTCACTGTATCTTTAAATTTCTTTTTTCTTTTCACAAAAATTTCAACATTAAATAGCACACTATCTCTATTACTGGTTAGAAAATAAAAGACATATGTAAGACTAACAGAAACGGTTTAACTGAACCATCGGTTTCAGTTCGAAACTGACGGTTTTGGTTTTGGTTATAGTTTTTAATAGAAACTGAAACCAAAACCAAACTCCTCGAACCGAAACCATAACCAAAAAACAATTTCGATTTTGGTTTTATTTGGCCAATTTCGATCCGGTTTAATGGTTCCAGTCCAGTTTTGGTCACCCCTACCTAGTAAGAAGGTTACAACAAGCTCAAGGGCAAGCATTTATGTGATATTTGCCCAAATGATTTTCTGCCCGAACTTGGGCAGTAATTTACTCTAAATGGGAATGTTCCGGAAGTCGAGCTTATATGAGAAGATGAAGAAGGGAGTTCAACTTAAAGATTTTAAAATCGAGGATATGGTATGGAAAGTCATCTTGGTAATTGGATGAAATGGCCCCGAGCTCGGTAAGCGATTCCTCAACTAGGAGGGGACCGTTCATGGTGAAAGTTGAAGGGAACGATGCTCGCAGACTCAAACTAAAAGGGCAAGATGCATGATCGGTCAATTAATAGAAAGTTCTTTAAACCTTATGTTTCATCCTTATAGGAAGGGATTGACTGATCCCAATTTATTGATCGGCAAGAGCAAACTTATGTAAAGGCTGAATCTTAAAGATAAAAGAGTTTGACTGTGTTTTATTATTTTTGACTTCTATTATAAGCCGATCCAATGTTAGTCAATTTCTTTAAATAACAAATGGCCAAAAGAAAAGGCACAGTTTCCTTAGTCTAATAAAAGATATATCTAACTACCAGTAATGGTACAACATGCGGATATGAAAAGCTTGTATGTAGATATATGATTTTCGCTAAATAGTGATTGACAAGTCAAGCCTGTGTAATCATTTGGTGATGAAGTTCGGCCTGAACTTTTATTTTGGACGTCCATGTTCATCGGGTTTGAATGCATGCAAAGCCATGATGAATAAAGCGAATTCACATGTTAATTTTGAAGTCCGAGGTAAATATTCGAGACAAATTATTGGTTCGACTGGCTAAAAGGATACAATCCTTCAAATTTCTTGAGCAGTCAATTAAAGGATTGCATGGGGCATTGTTAACGCTGACTCAAAATTAGGCCCAATTGTTGAAATGCCCAACGTGTATGGTTGTTTTTAAAACTGTAAATTATTACTTAGGCCCATTTGTGCCTAGTGAGCCCATTCATATTGTGCGTATCCTATTAGGTTTAGGGTTTCATATCACTCAACTCAATAAAATACTCAAATTCTCTCAATTATTTTGTGTGGTCATTATTTGTCTTTTCAAATTGACGGCAACAACCTATATATTCAACCTTGATTGATGGTACCTGCTACTTAGATATCAGATCTCTGAAGTGATAGTTGACGATGCCAAACACATAAATACCTTAATTTCAGGTTACTTTTCAGTTCACACAGATCCCTAGATTGATAATTGATGGTACACAGTGACCTATATACAATAGATCTAGGTTATTTTATTGTTAATTAAATCTTAAAATACGAAAAATAGTAATACACTAGAGGACTGACATTATTGATACAGGAACATAATTAAACAATCTAAAGATATTTGTTACTGAATTAATTCATCAACTAGGTTAATTATTTTAGTGTGAACAATAATTGAGTACTATAAGAAGCATGTCGAGACCTCTAAGTTCAACTATCGGTCCTATTCTATGGATGAAGAACTTAAGGCTTGAGATGCTGAGTTCATCAAAGTTGATCAGGCTACTATTTTCGATCTCATTCTAGTTTGTCTTTTGTTTCATTTTAGTTGATAAATAATATATTTAGGCATTATTTTAAAATAAAATTGTACATCTTGTTTAGGTTTTCTAAGTCTTTTGGGATATTTATGGCTGATTATTGCTAGTGTTTTTTCAAATTTTGCATATTTGATTAGTGATATTTATGATTTTTTTAATTTATTTTAGGATTTGGATTTTGTGTTTCTTGATTCGTGGCTTTTGAATTGTTGCTCAACAAGACTAGTGTTTATTTCTTTTATGGTCTTTGTAGAATTGAAATTGTGGAAGAAAGAAGAACAGAGAGAGAGAATATAGAGGTTAGCAGATAAGAGAGAGAGAGAGAGAAGAGAGTAGAGAGTGGGAAAATGTTAAGTGCGTGTGAGGGAGAGAAAATAGTATGACATATCATTTATGTGTTTAAAAAATATTTATGTGGCATCCACTTCAGCATTCTGTTAATGAATCTAAATGAATGTTGGTTGCAGGATTTTCATGAAACTATTAGCATAACGTTAATAATATTTTTGTAATAAAATTTAATTGAGGGCCCATAATGTACATTAATCAATAAATAATTGAGAAGCGATGAAAGTAATTTATCTTAAAAATGTATAATCTAAAATATTCAACCATGTAAAGACTTCCTGTTGCTGAGGACCTTTTAATAGTATTCATTCATAAAATAATAATAAAACCTCAAATATTCAACCATGTAAAAATGAAATATAAATTGCCTATGAATATTCAGACCAAAATTAATGAATTAGTTAGACATAACTGTGTGAATCCTTAATATTACACCCTCATAATACTGTTGCAATTTTACACCTGCTAAATTTAATGTGTTACGCAAAGCCAGTACGGCGGTCCCGCTAGCCGATTAGCGGGCAGCGGTCAAAGAGGCAGTGCCTCCGAAGCAAAAATTGGCTTTCAGGCATCATACTACAAAGATAATTAATTTCAGGTCCACCGCTATTGACTAGTAATTTTTCATAACCTAAAAAGCCCTGAAAACTGACCCGAAAATTTCAAAAATTAATCCGAAAACTGAAAAAGCTTGCAAATCATACCCTGTGTGCACCATCCGTCGGAGCCTTTAGCGGATCCGCCGGCCCCCAGACGGAGCCTCTGCCCCTCTACATGAAGCCTTTCTGCCCCGCCAGAGGTGGCAGGCGGTTAGAGCCGTCAGGCCCCTCAGCGGATCCGCCGAAAGCCCGACGGCAGCCGCTGGACAAGCCAGAGGTTCCACACAGAGAGCCGGCAGAGCTGCCGACAGCCCCGGTGGAGCCTCTGACTTTCCTGCTAGTTTTGTCCTCTTGGCACCCAAAATGACCTTTTTACCCCCTTTTCAGCCCATTTTTTTTAGCTCTTTTGACCCCATCCTTTTGATCTGTTTATATTTTTCTCTTCCTAAACTACCCCCACCTTCACTTCACCTATAAATACCCCCTCCTTCTCTTCATTTTCTTCACACCTTAAGCAATTGTAGATGACTATCCATTTGCTCTCTCTAATTAGTCTCTCATACTCCCTTTGAGTAGCCCTTAAATTAATTAATTTCTATTTGATTTTAATTAATTTTAGGTTAATTAATTAATTAATTAATTAATTTTTTTTAGTTAAACAATCACTTTGAATTAATTAATTAATCATTTTAATTAATTAATCCACTTAGATAATTAATTGATTAAATACTCTCCTTGAGTAATTAATTAATTAATTTAATCTTTCTTAGGTTAATCTCACTTAATCCACTGTTCTTGAGTATAATTCCTACATTCTGACTCTGATAAAACAGAACTTCGGTTCGGAAAAACACGTTGCCCACTCAAAATCTCCCACAGAGAATGTACAACATTTTCTCTTACCAACTCCAAAATTCCACCAAATCAAATCAAATCAATCTAACTAATCATTAAACCCCTCCACCTCACCGTGGAACGAACTACGTGAGTTTTGATCCTTATCCAATGGAGTACATAGGCACGCTTGTAATTTAACTCCAAGCCTCAAATTCTCAATCAATCCTTTTCCCTTCTATTTTTTGTAAATATTTGTAGTTAATTAATGTAATTAGCTAGTTAATTATTTTGGAGTAAATGAGTGACCTTATAATTTCCCTAGTACCCATAAGGGCTAGAGAAAATACTCTTATTTACTTATGGATGTTTAAATTACTCCCTTTCAATTCTCCATGCATTCATAATTATGCCATATTCATGCATTATAATCGTTATTAATACTTGTCATCCATAAAATCAATTTTTAAAGTCAAATCAAGCTTAGGAGTCAAATTTATATTATTTAAAACTAAAAATATAGTTCCCAAGCTCAACCTGATTCGAAAGCTAGTGACTTTATCTTTGGGTAAATTAATCAAAAAATTAATGAATCGGAGTTAATCTTGGGTTTTTCCTTAATTTTTCCATTTAAATAAATTAGGGTGACGACTCTCAAATCCTTTCAAAAATCAAATCAAATTTTCGAATGATAGTCGTTCCAATTGTAAGCACCGAAACTCATACTTAAACTCCCTTAAAAATCGCTCACCTTTCCTTCATGCATTTTCCCAAGCAAGGGGATGGGTGTTCAAGCGAGGCCTCACAAACAGGTTGTTAAAAAAAAAGGGTAAATTACTATTTAATCCCTAGGTTTTAGCGTAATTAACACTAAGGTTCATGTATTTTGAGAAATTAACGATTACATCCATGCATTTTTATTCCGTCAAACCTTTTAGTCATTTTATCCAAATTTTTTCACTTTTCCGTTAAAAATTAAAAAATAATTAAAAAGAAAATAATTTTAAATACCCAAAATACCCTCATTTTATTTTCTTTTTCTTCTCTCTCTTTCTCACTGATCACCATTACCTCCCTTCTCTTTCGATCATCACAATACAAAAACTCTTTCTCTCTCTTTCTTTTTAGTATCACATCTGTCTTTTTTCATGCACAAATTTTCTCTTTCTCTTTGTCTTTCAGTACCATCATCATCGCCAAGCTAGCCACCATCTAAAGCCTGACCAGCGACAAAGCCTCGTAGCAATTGAAGCTCGCTCCTAGTCCTCGTGAGTCGCTGTTGGCGCTTAAGAGACCATCATCAGTTCATAGAAAACGTGATGGATTTGCATCATCGTTCCCCATTGAGCTCGACCACCGCCAGTCTAGCTGATCTCCATCACTAATCTCAATCTCAAATTTTTTCTAGATTTTCATTTTAATTTTCCAAGTATTTCTTAGTTTCATGTGATTTATAGTCTTTGTGTGTTCATGTGTTTGTTCTCTCTACTGGTTATTGCTTTACAATTGTTTATTGAAAATTTGTATATTTATTTAGTTGAATTGGATTGTTTTTTGTGGATTTGATTGGGTAAGATCATGCATATGGTAGCTTTGTGTTTGTTTTTGTGATTTGAATTGCTTAAGATTGGTGGGTTTCTATTCAAAATTGAGTTTGATTCATTTTTTTTGGGTTTGATTTGGACATGAATTGAGAAAAAAAAATCAGACAAAAAAAAATGCCCAAATCAAACCAAGAAATTTTTTTGCCCTTGTGCATCTAAAGTTGTTTTCCCACCATTCATATTCAGTTGTGCCCAGTTTAGATAACAAAGATTCAACAATATTAGATTTAGAATTTCTCAAATGCGTTTTGTAATTAAAGTTTACCATATAGTAACAATACATAAACAAGTTTCCTTCATATGATTGATGTGATTCATTAGCTATGGATGAGAGTTAGATGAAATTACTGCCAAGTTGCAATTATATAATTTTTTATTAAATTTTGTGGGTTTTTTTTTCTATGGTAGTTAAGGGAAAATGAGGGGCATTTTAGTTTTTTATAGATTTTTAACGGTTAAAATGGACGGAAGGACTAAAGTGTTAGATGAATAAAAATACAGGAACTAATTAATTAATTTCTTAAAATACAGAAACTTTAGTATTAATTGTGTCAAAATCAAAAGACTAAATAGTAATTTAAAAAAAAATGAGCATATCATGGCGCTACACGACCTATTTTAGGCCAAATGAATTTTAGGTTACAAGTAGGGTTGGATACGGTATTCAGAAATATCGAATCGTATTAGATTGAACTAAAATATTGAATTATTTTAGTACTATACTGTAAAAATATCAAATTATTTTAATACCATTATATAAAAAATTTAGAACGAGAATCATATTAAATTATACTGTAAAATTTTAATTTGTTACGATACTAATTCTTAGGTAAGGACTTAAACCGAACCCGAACCGTGCTAAGCTGTACTTACAAGGCCGCCGCTTGATATACCCCATCGAATCCGGATCCCTATGAGAAAGGGTTAGCCTGGCGCCACAGTCTCCAGAGAAAACTCAAACCAAGCGAACAGAGATCGACGAGAGATTGGTCATAATGGGCAGGGTCAAAAAGAAAGAAGGTGATTGATTGTCTCTTTTCAATCTTCCTTCTTTTATGTGATTAAATTGTTAATCATGATAAATATTGTTTTGATTTTGTTTCTGGTTGTTATCTAATACTGATTTTCATTTTCCATGCGTAATTTAAATGAATTTTAATACTGTAATTTTTGATGGTTTAATAAGAGGTTTGAATTGTTGTTTTAGCATATAATATTCACTATACTATTGTTTATTTTGTTTGGCAGCTAAGGGTTACCTCTTTATGCATTTTGGATTTACACCTAAAACCCTAGAAAAATGTACAAATGGATTTAGTAATGAAAATCTTATTGGGAAATTCCAATTCGGAGAAGTTTACAGAGGAACTTTTCGTGGAAAAGATGTCACAGTGAAGATATGGAAGGATAATGGCAGCAAATATGAAGTTCGCCCTGGTGACAATGAAAGCCGATTTGATGTGAGTATTATCTAATGTTCAGTAATGTGAAAATTTGAAGTATCAGAATTCATTTGTAAATGTTAAACTGACATATGATTTAGAGTTTGTTTGTTATAAATGAATTCCGTAAAATTTTATGAAATTCATTTACAAATTCACATTTTCATATCTTTTTTCTGTATAAATAAAAATTCATTTAAAATTCTATGTTTTTAATCCTATAAAATTAGTTGTGTTCGAACAAAAGTTTACCAAAATTATTAGAATTTGCAAATGAATTCTAAATTTAACAAGTGAACAAGCTATCAAAACTAGTGAATTCTAAGTACAAGCTTGTGAAATTACATATTTAAAATGAAGTCTATAAATAATTTAAACATGAAAATTCATTCATAAATGAGTTTGTTTTAATGAATGAATTTCATATGAATTTATACCAAATAATAAAAAAATTTCAAGTGAATTACATAAAATTTTGTGGAATCTGTTTGTACAAAACAGGGCTTTAATCTCTCTCCCTCTCTTTTTGTATGTGCGTGTTAGATGTCTAATGTTTTATCCCAATTTTATAGGAGGAAATTCGTTTACTTGAGCATTTCATAAAGACTGAGTCTCATCCAAGTGTGGTGAAGTTGCTTGGATACTGCGTAGATGGTAAACCTCTGGCTACTGTTTATCATCTGAAGCCAGTTGATACAGTACATAATCTCCTGGAAAAAGGTTACATTATTTATTCATTTTCATTTACTGATTGCTGTTTATTTGATATGCCGACTCTATTTTTCATTTTTCTTCTCCTTTTCTTTCTTTTTTTTTTGGATTCCTAACCTTATTTAAGAAAACAAGGTTATTATTGTTTCCAGATAGTTTTACTTGGGAACAGAGAATCAAGGTTGCTCTTGGATTTGCTTCCTTACTGGAATTTATGCATGCCAAGAATCCTCCATATTTGCCATATCTGATTCGCAATATAGATGCTGCTCATATAATGGTTGATAAGGTCATTGTCTTTCTTCTATTTCCCTTTTGGATTTTGTTTTTCTGTTAAATGTTTTATGTACAGTTTTATAACGTCTAGAGTACTTTGACTTGTAGGATGGTAAGCCAATACTATTTGACTTTAGCATGATATCAGGTGGAATTCTTACTGATAGAAGAGAACTGGTGAATCAATATGTAAAAGGGTGTTCCGGCTATGTCGATCCATTTTGTGCTGATGGAGGTATTTCTTTGCCATATATAACCTCTTAAATGTAAAGCTTCCGTGAAAGCAGAAACCCCTTCTGTTGAGATGCTTTTTTTTGCCCTCTCTTTGTGCAGTTGCTTAAAAATTAAATCACATAACATCAATTCATTGTCTGGCTTTATGCTAGTATTCTGGAATATATGATGGCAATTGCAGTACTGCTGCTCTCACCTTCAGAGTTTCATGATAATATAACCTTTTTTCCCAGTATTGCTTGTTAAATAATTAAGTTATTAGTTCCAGTATTGCTTGAACAGAACAAAAACGAGAGAGGTTGTGAGTTGAGCAATTTATGAGAGCTACTTGTTAGTATTGGACTTCTCAAACTCAAGCTTGCAAAATGGAGAGAAATTACGGTTGTGAAACCTCAAACCTGAAATGCATTGTCACAGATCTATCAAAATGATGCTTTGTTATATTTTTTTAATATATTTATGCTTTTATTATTTCTCAATTATGTCATTTGCAATGTAGGCCCATAATCATTTTACTGATCTGAAATCTTGTCATTGGGATATCATTGAAGTTTGTTGTGTTATATGTTGTGGTAGTCTCAATATAAGTTCTACTTTTGCAATCTCCCACCATATTAATTACCTTGATATTTGCAGGTAAATGGTCAGATAAGTCTGACGTTTTTTCATATGGTGTTCTCCTGTTGTCTTTAATAAGCAAAAAAGTCTGCAAAGAAGAAGGTAGATGGGCCAAGAATGAGTGTAAACCGCAAAACCTGTTGATGAGCTTTGGAGATTGCAAGTCTTCTCTTGTGCACCATAGCTTAGAGTCTGGATCATATTTTTATTCTAGTGATGGAATTAAAATTACAAAGTTGGCAATGCAATGTGTGGAATATCATCCAGAGAAGCGCCCGACAATGAAGCAAGTGTTTAGATATTTGCAGAATTTGCATATAGTTCGGCATCATTCTAATGACCAGAATATTAACAAGATTCTTAACGATGATGAAATTGTTATGCGAGCAGATAACACATCAGGTACTATATATCATCTATCAGAACTTTGCATCATGTAATCATGACTTATCATTGGTCAAGAATGGGATAGTCTTTCATTTGGTATAACCTGCTTGCCTGATTGTTGGAAGGAAAATCCAAATGCATTTCAGGCATTGGGACTCTCATTGATTGACTCTGCAATTGTTTTACTAACCTGTTATGAATGTTCTATGCCATCCAAAAAAAAAAAAAAAATACAAATTTCAGCATGTATGAAAATTCAATCCGGACTCTCTCAAGGTTTCACTAAAAAACCATGCAGGTTGCTTAATAGTCTTTTGCTTCAAGAAGAGTATTTGAAATTACTTACTTTGCTAGAGGTTGGTTCAGAATGAAGTATGTAAATACTGAGAAGACTTAAACTATTGTGAAAATATAAATACTAAAATGTCTAGTGATTAAAAGAAAATACTTGCAATGTTATCTTCTAAAAAGTGATACCTTGTTCAACTGTCGAAACATGGGCTGCTGGAGACCAACCGATATTCAAGATTAGTTGCTGTATTAAGTGGCCAGTTGTATCCCTTGACAAGGTGCCAGAATTATAGGAATTCATAGCCAAAGAGTCTGCTGAGCCAGCTTTGTAATTTTAAGAGCAGAACATTTCCAGCTTGCTGGATGGCTCAAACGTAGTTAGTTTCAATAAAAAACGCTAGTGGCCTCTCTCATTCCATTACTGATCTTTGTTGCTTGTTACTACACTTTATAGCATTAGTAAAGTAAGCCTTTTCTCTTCTGGTGTATGTGCTTGCCTCTTTGTTAATTGTTGTAGGCCTTTTCTGAAAGGGACTACTTGTTTTAAAATGTGTCACAAATTATAGACTATTAGCTGTTGTTATAAATGATATTGTTATTGTGATTTATGATTGTGCTTTGCAAAGAAGACTACCAATTCTTGTTTTATTTGTTTCATTTCTCCTGCTTAACTTTTCACTGTTATTTTTCTGATTCGTGTAAAGTTATGCTATAGCCTGTTAAGAGATGATTGTGGCTTTGATGTATAGGGAAGAAATCTGAGCTACTTTTGGCATGGCATTGGGGATATTTCTCGAAATCCTTTCATCTCAGCCGACCATTATACAAAGATCAGGGTCCAGCTGGTGAGTGATATTCACAAATAACATATTGTTGTTCTTACGTTTACTGTTTATAGTATGCACCTCTATGTGTGTTGCTGCAAAGAAAAGAGCATGTAGTTGCAAGGAAATGGAAGAGGTTTACATACCTAAATTGGTAATTTGACAACTGCTTTTAGTGACCTTTGAGTATACTGATATAAAAAACAGAAATAAGATGAATAAAATCTGTTCTCTATTCACCTTTAGAGTACTGAATATATAGAGGTTACATAGGTTACAAAAAAGAAAGATCAAATATCTGAAAATCAGTAAATTATCCCGACAAATCCTCTCTACAGATTAGCTTCCTAAATTAGTTTAGCTAACAGTTGTCAAATCTGTACAAAGCACAAAATCTGGTAAATCTATACAGCTAATAAATTATAGATAATAAATCTGTTATACAACTAATTCCTTTGACATCCCCCCTCAAATTGATGCTGGTAAATTTACAAGCATCAATTTGCTAACAAGGAAATTATAGCGTTGACGTGTCATGGATTTGGTGAAGAGATCTGCAATCTGTAGTGTGGTGGAGATATGTGGGAGGGTGATAACTTGGTGGTCATATGCATCCCGGATGAAGTGACAGTCAACCTCTATGTGCTTCGTTCGTTTGTGGTAGACAAGGTTGGCAGCAATTTGGATTGCACTAGTGTTGTCAGCATGTAGTGGAGTAGGTTGAACTTGTGAGATACCAAACTCTGTAAGAAGACCACGTAGCCAAATGATCTCGGAGCATGCAGCAAACATGGCCCGGAACTCTGCCTCAGTAGATGACTTGGAGACAGAGTCTTGTTTCTTGCATTTCCAAGAGATAAGAGCATCACCGAGAAACATACACCATCCGGTCGTAGACTTCCTGGTGTCTGGGTGGCCTGCCCAATCAGCGTCACTGTAGGCTTGTAGCTGGAGTGAAGAACTAGTAGGGAAGATTAACCCACGACTAGGTGTGCCATGAATGTATCTAATGATGCGTCAGACTGCAGATAAGTGGAGATGCCGAGGGGCTTGCATGAACTTGCTGACGATGTGGACAGCATAAGAGATGTTTGGTCGGGTGATGGTTAGATAGATAAGGCTACCAACCAGCTTCCGATATAAAGTAGGATCCTTAAGAAGTTCCCCTTCATCATGTCGAAATTTCACATTAATTTCCATAGGGGTGTCAACAGATGTAGTATCCGTGAGGCCAGCTAATTGAACCAAATCTTGAATATACTTGTGTTGATTCAAGAAGATACCTTGAGGCCGATGATGCACCTCTAACCCCAAGAAGTAGGTGAGTT
>CATKHJ010414788.1:0-22872 GCA_949750685.1 Vernicia montana | reverse complement strand
ATATATATTTATATATTTATATATATATATATATATATATATATATATATATATATATATATATATTCAGTGGATCAATGGTATTTTCGAGCCAGTTTACGTATCAACTGAGACTAAGTCTCCTCTTCGAGTGAGTTCAAGAGCGCACCTCCACGCTCAGACTATGTATTCAAGAATTACTTTCTGAGTGCTGACCCCGAGAATTAACACCGAGAATCGAACTCTGATCAATAAAAAAAATGACAAACTCACTTACTAATCAGGCTAACCTTAAGGTTATATATTATGTGTAGCTAATTTCATTCACCCTATTATATTTAATTCTTTTAATATGGTTAAATGGCAAAAGCATGTCATTAACCATAGATAACGGATTTGGAAAATAAGAAATCTATAATATGAATTAAATCAAACTCTAGTCAATACTGTGAGAATTAAAATCATTTATTAATTGAGTCAATGCTTAGAATCTAATAAGATAGGACCTTTTACATTACTTTTAATTAATAATTAAAATAATTTTTTTTCATAAACTAGATTAATAGCATATAATAAAGTCATACACAATATTTTATGATCGACATATCACAAGCTGACTTTAATATTAAACATTCATGGCCTAACCATAATTAAATCTTACACCCAAAGTATAAATCATAATTATTTAATTTTTAGGTATAAGTGGTTGCAATTTTGATAAAAACTGATTAAGGATTTTTTTTTTCTTTTTTTTTCAGTAAATTGAAAATTGTTAAAGTGGGAAGATAATCAGAGTTCGAAAATCCATAAAAAGAAAAATAAGTTTACAATTTAAATTTTTTTATTTTTTATAGTATAAAATAAAATTTTTACTATTAGGGTACGTCTGGATCATGGTTAAAAATGTAGAGTGTAACAATTATAAGTGTAATTATTAAGAGAGTAATAGTTACAGGTGTAACAGTTAAATTATTAATAGTAATGTTATTTAATAGTTAAATTATTAATGTTATCTGGTAAATCAAGAGTAATAGATAAACTATTAACATGGTTAACTGAATTTTGTATAAAATATTAAATTTTTTTTAATGAAAAAACTTAATTTAAAAAAAAAGTCATTTTCATAATTTTTTTTAGTAACTAAAACAAATTATATATTTTTTTGGGAAAAACTTATCATATTTTAATGAAAAAAACAATACTATAAAAAAATAAAATAAAAATAAACCTGTAATCAATCATAATTTATAACTAAATAAAATTAAAAAAACAAATTTTCAATTAAACAATTCTATAAAGGAAATCCAAATTAAAAACAAAAAAAAAGAAGATCAGTTCCATGTAGAGCTGAGCACGAATATTAAAAGTTCTGAATTGAATCGAATAATCGGACAAAAAATATTCAGAACCGAACCGAACCGTTGACTTTTTGACTTTCCCTTAACCGAACTGGACCGAGTAAAATGTTTTGGTACGGTTATGGATATTAAGATATATCCGGACTGAGAATTGGACCGAATTAAACCGAACTGTACCGAATTGAATTGGACCGAAATAACCAAATTTTTTTTATTTTTTTTATTTATAATATATAAGTAGTATTAATTGAATAATGTATAGATAACACAAAAATTATAAAATTATACATGACATTATACTAATTATTAAATTATATTAAGATTATATCAAAAAAAAATTAGATGAATTATAAATCTATAATTATAAATGTATATATCTCAATTCAATTTAATAAAACTATTGATATTTATATAATTTACTTAATTATTAGCTTCATTAAATTTGTATTAATAAAAAAATTAGTAATATAATATGGATTAAGTTTTAATAATACTAAGATATAACTATATATTACAATTAAACATTTTAAATTCACTACATATATATTTTAGGAAAAAAAAATTAATATATATTTTGATTAATTAATGAGTAATAATAAGAAAGTATAATGTATTAATATGTAAATCTAGTAATATTATCATTTTAATTGTAATTATATTTAAGTGATACTAATAAAGTTTTAAATTAAAATTTTATTAATATCTAATACTGTAATTTTTAAAAATATTCTTTTATTATTTAATATTTATGAAATACATTATCAATAAGAAATTATTTGTAATAAGCTAATAGTTTGTATAAAAAGTTAGAAAGTAGTTATAACTTATAAAAAATTATTTATTAATTTTAAGTAGTATATAAGTTAAGATTAAAAATATTTGAATTAATATTAATATAATTATATTTATATATTTTTACAGTAATTATATTTTTTTAGTTTAAAATCATTGGTAAATTATGATTTTGATTGATATAAATTATCAAATTGCATATTTTTATTTTTTTAAAATATCCAAATATCCATATTATATTGGATTTGATTGAATCATAATCGAAATATCTGATTTCCAAATTGTATTATTTTAAAAATTTCAAAATAATACAACATAAAAAAAATTTTATTTTGATTCTGTTATAAATCCCCGCAAATTAAATTCCCCCAAAATTCAATTCATTGCCGAAAATTTTTAAGTCTCCTAATTGTACCGAACACCGTGCTCAGCCTAAG
Source organism: Vernicia montana (assembly GCA_949750685.1). Taxonomy (NCBI): domain Eukaryota; kingdom Viridiplantae; phylum Streptophyta; class Magnoliopsida; order Malpighiales; family Euphorbiaceae; genus Vernicia; species Vernicia montana. Next base: position 20,306 of record CATKHJ010414788.1, on the reverse strand, counting down.
AGTCCCCAGTTAGCGAGATCCTTTATGCATCTAACCAGAATTCAAAACCCTAGTCTCCAATCTTTAGTCAGCTAACTTTGCACCTCCTTTATTCTTCTCTCTCCTTTTCACCGCCGTACTCTAACCAACACCAACACCACCGCCATCCCACCTTCGCCAGCTTTTATTCCAAAAGCGATAGAAACAAGAAATCCAACTATTCTATATTATACGCCGAACTTCCGAAAATTTTATGATGTTTTATTAAAGTTTGAATCTTTCTACTACTTCTGTTATCGTATCAATGGCTGCTTACTTACGCAGCCTCTCCACTAGATCAAATATTGTGAGACGACAATACCATCCGACGTCGTTTAGTTACATTCTTCATCATGGTGATGGTGATCGCAAAGATAACTCCATTAATGAAGTTTCACCATCTCTGCAAGGAACCAGTTGTAGTAATTTGTTACAACAGAGGGGATTTGGAAATGGGTTTACCAATAATTTATCAAATAATAAAATTGGTGTGTTTTCACCAAGTATTGGGGCCTGTTTTTGCCGGTATATGTCAACCACAATCAGTGAAGGATCGGAGAAGATTGAGTTTATGAGTGATGTTCTTACAGACACCACTGTTCAAGCTGTGACCAATCCTGCAGTGAATGAAGTTGCGGTTGCTGCTGCTGATTCTTTTTTCCCTGTCGCAGTGCTTCAGCATTTTATTGATTCAGTGCATACTTTTACTGGTTTGAACTGGTATGGATTTGTTTGCTTGTACATAGTTCATTACTTGGGGAAATAATTTTTGATAAACATGCATGAAACGAATCAATTTTGAAATCCAATAACTGCAAATAGCATTATCTACTAGAAATCTGTAAACTCCAGTTGATTAGAATTCTTTGGGTATAGATGCCTTCAATGACTGAAAGTAAAATTTTTTTGATTGAAAATTAAGTATAATCATTATTATGCTTGTCAGTATTTGCATATGTATTTGTATGAAGTTCTGTATTTTCTTTTACACTGCTATCTATAATCTTCTAGATGCCCCCATTTAGACTTTATCTCAGTTTGTTTGTTTTTCTCCAGACCCGTATTTCTTTTTTAAGCTTTTCAGCTCTGCGGCAGCGTCAGGCTTTTCATTTTCTATATGTGGCTGCTGCAAAGTAGTAGTTCTGCTGATGGATGAGGCCCTTGCCTGTGAGCTAGACCTCTTCCTTAGTCCTCCATTACCCGTTAGGAATCCTAGTATGTTACTGGATTTTGCTGGTTCAGGGGATCCGCAAAAAGCATCAGAGTTAACCATAAAATTTGATACATGCTTTAAGCCTTCTTCTATGTCTTTAGCCTCAGCTTCAACTTTCCTGAAGTAAATTAATATTTTCTGAAACATCAGCTGATTGATTAATCAAATGAATGAAAATATTTTGAATTAATAAAAATGGGAGAACGGTCAAAACTTGCCTTGAGCTGTCTTATGCCTTAGCTGCTCTCTCTAATACAGCTAACTTTTCTCTTAGCCGTTGCATCTTTGCTGGCAAATGCAGCAGAAATGTCATCAGCAACAATAGAATTGCAAATGGACTCAATCAAGTTATCACTATATTGTTTTGATTAGAATTACTCAGTGTAGTTCTTGCTATTTGCCTCTGAGACTCCCATCTGTAGAATAAGGACTTGATTGATGTATTAAAATGGTTTAAATAGGAAGAAGGTTATTATTTTATCTTTATGGATCTGCTTGTGGTGTGGTGCCTATGAAGGTGGTTCTTCAACAGTTGAAAAGTACACCATTAAGTCTTCATGCATTTTAAAAGTTGTGTTATAACTTATAACATGTAATTCAATGACTTCTTGGTTCACACCACCTCCAATGTAATAATAATGTGTGACATGATATGACATTATTTTCTTTTATTTTTTAACTTCTTTCAGGTGGGCTTCTATAATTTTAACGACTGTTTTGATTCGAGGGGCAACACTTCCGCTTCTGATAAATCAACTCAAAGCTACTTCAAAACTCACTGTATGTTGTTTTACTGTCTGCTGTATCTTCCTTTTTCCCCTACCTTAGTCATTTACATGGTTGAGTGCTTCTTTATGACAACCTTATGCCCTTAGAAAAAGTTGCAAGTTTGTTCATTATTTGAAATTTTTTTCATCTCAGATACTTGGTATATTTTGGTTATGGCTCACACTTCTGGCTAATTAATCTGATTGATAAGAATGCAAGCTACTTCTTTATTTTGATTATTTTATATTGTTCTTCCATATGATCTTGTAAATTTCAGATATTTCAATGTTTCATGTATTCTCATTGAAAGTATAATATTTCTTCATGAAACTCTCTTCTCAGAGTTCAAACTACAATATTATGTTGAAACGTACTTATGCCACTTTTGCTCAACAAATTGGAATTCTAGCATTATTCCAAGGAGCAGACTTCTTCCTTGTTTTGACCTTTATTTTTCATGGTGTGAAATGTTTCCATTTTGATGGGTAGCATAGAATTCATTCTATTTTTCTAGCTTTCGACATCATTTTAATGATTATGTTGCTTTTAGTGGCAACATTGATGTGAATTGATAATGGTTTGATTAGACTGTACCAGAATTCTGACATGCACAATATAAGTTGCAGCCTCTGTTCTCACATTTTTATGCATTTTAATTTTTGCCAGCATTCCACCTAAATCGCTTCACAAAAGTTGTTTTCCCCCCCTCACGTCTCTTAAATATCAGCACTTGTGTATGTTCTACAGCTTTTGAGGCCCCGCTTAGAGGAGATAAAGCAACAGATGCAAGATAAGGTATGATGGCTGCTGCTTATCTGATTATCTTATCACTTGTTAAATGTTTCACAGTTTCAGGTCCTAGAGATGTCTATGGTCCATAGTTACTGTTAACTAGGCATCTCCGCTCCTTGTTTGGATGCATGTTTTTGAACCTTTTCTTTTTATTTTTCCTTTTTTCTTCAGTAGTATCATTTGAGATGGTAACTATACATATACAGAAGATACATGAACGCTATACATATACACTGAAGATACATGAATGTAATAACTGTAAAAAACCACCAGGCACTTGATTCTAACTCAAGCTAGCCTCTCACTGATAACCCTGTAATATGTGATGCTTGGAAATTTTATAATTTTGTGGTTGTTATATCTATTATCATATTTCTCTAAGAAATATTGTCATATTTGAATAGGGAAAGCAATCTGCAAAAATTCTGCTTCTTGTTGACTGTTTATGCAATAGACCTGTATTTATCATGGAGTTCTTACATAAAATGGTATCTGATAAAATTTCTTTTGGAAATGCTTCTTTCAATCATGTTATCTCTCTCTTTCTCTCAGGGTTTGGACCCAACAGCTATGGCTGAAGGCCAAAAACAAATGAAGTTGCTTTTCACAGAGTAAGCAACTTTTCCATGTACTTTTAAGGAAAATCAATCGCATTTAAGGTTAATTTTTTATATAACTTAATTATTCCTGTTCATGTTGAATGCCTGCCATAAACTTCATATGCTGGTAGATTTGAGTTGTATAAGACTTGCTTCTTATTAAATATCGTGTTTTACTGAAATGCCATACTCTTTTGGTGATTAAAATCCAATGTAGAATTTTATTGGTATGTGCTGGTGAATGTAAGAACCAAGGCAATTTTGATAACAAGAGGGCTACATAATGAACTCTAGGAGTGTTATTAATGCAAGCTTTGCTAGCGAGTTTAGTTGATTTTGTGCATATTGTTTAATCAATCATTAATTGCTAATGATTAGATTTCTGTAGAAGCTTGCTTCATTCGGATGGAATCTTTCTTTAAACAATTATTTACTTTACATGCAAGGTTTCAGTATAAGATATTTATGAAGCCAATGTGTTTTACACTTTTACTACTTTCTCCAGTTTTAGATAAACTTGATTTGTACAAAGATGCATATATGGAAACATATTGGATGATTTTGTGCTTGAAATGACCTTATAAACTCTAATTGAGCAGTCTTATATGATAAAACTGGGTCCAATAGATTTTCAACTTTTTCTAGAGGATCATTTGTACCTTTTAATGTACTAATATGTTAATGAAGAAGGTTATATCTGTGATTTTTAATACGCCCCCCCAGTGGGCTTTCTCTCCTCTTTCTGTAACCGAAAAGTGATTAAATCTGTATCCTAGGTTTGCCATCGTTTCTGAGGCCTTTGATTTGTGGATTTTTTTGCTCATTTTGATTTGCAAATTGCAGATATGGTGTGAGTCCTTTTACTCCACTGAAGGGGCTCTTTATTCAAGGTCCTGTCTTTGTCTCTTTTTTCTGGGCGGTAAGATGTATATCTGAACAAGTGTTTTCTTGTAGATTACCATATACTTTCTGAGATGTATATTCACATTTAAATGTCTACGCTTTCTCAGATATCAAACATGGTAGAAAAAGTGCCATCCTTTAAAAGTGGTGGAGCATATTGGTTTGTTGATTTGACGACCATAGATAGTCTATACATCTTTCCAATTTTGACAGCGTTAACTTTCTTGATAACTGTGGAGGTAGGTCCTTGTTTTGTTAAATCAAGTCAAACTGAACAAGTGTTCTCTTATGTATCTTTTGGGTTTGAAATTCATTATAGCCTTCTTGTTTTACTCATTTTTTCTTATTTGCTTTGTGCCCCTTTGTATTCATCCTTAGTGCAACATGCAAGAAGGTATGGAAGGAAATCCTGCTGCTGGCACCATGAAAAATGTATTTAGGGTCTTCGCTGCTGTTTCTGTACCATTGACCATGGGTTTCCCTAAGGTAATGTTGCATCACTTAAGTGCTTAGGGCTTTGCATCTTGTATGACATCTCTTTTGAATAAGAATGTTTCTTCCATTGACCTTCTGGATGGTATTATGAGATCATGTTTAACTTGTCACTTTGCACTACCACATACTTCCATATGAGTAAGATTGGGAAGTGATTTGCCACAAATGTTTAAACCTTTGATAAGTTCGAATGCCACAAAAGAGAAATCTTTTGATAAGTTCAAGAGATTCAAATAAGAATTAAACTTGAGAGAAAACTCAAAAGGAATTTTATTAATCAAAATAACACTTACTATAAAAAATACATAGTAATACTTGAGTTTATATAGGTACTCAATATTATTCTAAACTTTTAAATTAAGTTAGGAATTCTTCCTAATCAAGGAAATTCAATAGGAATCCTTCCTAGATAAAAAAATAAAACTTCTAAAATAAAAAAATAAGTGAAATTCGGATTGGGCCTTAGGCTAATACAAAAGAGGCCCAAAATTAATGAAAACATGAAAATAAAATTATCCAAATAAGTCTTGGGCTTAATATATAACGTAGGCAGCCTAAAAGCACATAACTAACTAAATAACATGTGTTTTAAAATAAAACTAAGATAGATAATGGGCTTGAGTAACAAAATTAGCTCAAACACATGGCAATGGAATCTGAATCTTGAAACATGGAGAAGATTCATTCGAATTGTATTTAGAAGACTTGAAAAGCTTGAAATCTATTAGAATAGGATCTTGTATAGAATTGTGAATTTCGAATCCCATCATTCTTCCTTTCTTGAGATGATTCGTCCTCGAATCAAACTCCATGGAATTACATCATGCGCCAAGAGGTTTGAAATTTCCTTTGTATGTATCATTCTCCCCTTGTTAGAGAAAATTCGACCTCTAGTTTTGAAGTGATGAAGTAGAAGAATCAACAAGAAGCAAATATTCCATCTTTCTTTATTAGTGGTGTGAAACAAATGAAGTGCTTGAAAGATATGAAATTTGGTTAGAGAAATAACAAATAAATCATTAGGAAACACAAAATCTATGTTAGGAGTAGGAAACAAATCAGAAGCTTCTTTGTTGTCATTGTAGATAAAATCAATCTCTTTTTCTTCAACTTCTTGTATTTCTAATTGAATCATATTTTTTTCTTCCTCCATGATTTCTTGATGAGTATCGATTATTGGAATTTCTTCATGAACAATAACTTTTTCTTCTTCCAAAATGGCTTGATGAGTTTCGGATTGTGGAATTTCTTCATGGATAATAACTTATTCATTCTTTAATGAGGACTCTTCACTTGCAAGCTCCAAAGGTAATAAATCATCTTCATGAGTAACTTCTACTACATGGTTGATTTCTTCAATATTTGCATTCTCTAATCATATTCACAAGTGACTTGTTTGGGTTCACATATGATGAGTTCAACCTCATCATTTTTACTCTTTATCTCCTCTATTGGTTGCTTAGATGCATTCTCTCTTCTTTCACGTTCAGCTTTAACTTTCATTAAAGTCTCCTCATATGATAGCCATTTAGGAGCATTACATCTTTTATGAGATTCTTTTCCTACTTCTTGATGTTTTCTTGGAAGTTAGGAGCATTACATCTTTTATGAGATTATTCTCCTACTTCTTGATGCTTTCTTGGAAGTCTCCTAGATTGTCTTGGAAGATTTTGAGCATTTGGTTGCTGCCTCCTTGTGATTGAAGCCTTTAGCCTATCTATTCTGTCACTATTTCGTCGATCCATTGCTTGCAACATCTCGTTTAAGGCTTGGAATTGATCTATTTCATTTGGTGGATTTCTTATTGTACCACTCATCTTTAAATTTGCAAAACAATGTTAACAAAGCAAAAAATAACCTCACTTTACTCCCTCACGTATTTCACTGAAGTAATTTTATCACTCAAGTTCACTCGTGTTTGAATCACACTCAAATTAACGGCTTTTTTTCTAGATGAGCTCACATTAAGCCTTTTTTCACTCAATCCTCTCTTTTTTTTTTTTACAAATAATATAATCAAGTCTCAAGAATTGAAGATTTAATCAAGAATCAATAACAAAAAAATTGACATAAACAAATTTGATTGAAAATTAATAAGAAAATTAACAAGAACGATAAAAACAAGACACTAGAAGCAAACAAATTAAGAACAAGAACTCTACTAAATTCTAAATGGTATATATATATATATATATATATATATATATATATATATATATATATATATATATATATATATTTGTAGTTTATTCTGATTGTAAACAATGTTTTTTTTTTACCAAACAAAAAGAAACAAAGACAATGGAATCAAATAGACACTATTGGAAGCAAGTTTTGAACAAAACAAACATAAGAACTAAAGTTGTGAATTTTTTTTTTAATTTCGAATTTAATATTTAAATAAGAAAAAAATAATTTATGACCTAATTTGACAAGATAACACAAAACGAAAACAAACGGAAAGCAAAATAAACAAGATAGAATAATCAAATTTGAGTACTACGGTAAATCTTAATTCGATTTTGACTAGACACAAGAACAATTATTTTTTTTGTGATTTTTGATTTATTAGACACTAGACGGAAACAAAAAGAATTGAACGAAAAAAAACGAAATGACGTGGAAACAAAAAATACGAAACAAAAAGATAGATGCGAAAACAAGAAAATGAAACAAAAACAAAGAAAACGAGACACAAATAACGAATAAGATACACAAACCTGATTTAGAGCCAAAGCTTTGATACCAAATTGATACGAATCTCAAGCGATCTGCCTTGAGACCCATTAACAATATGTTTGGGAAGCGACTCCTAGGAAAGCCAAATTAGATTCGAACTAGAAATCTTGACACAAAACTAACTTGTGGTTAGGCACTTTGGTATAAATTGATTTGAGCCACAAAGGGTTTAAATCTTTAATAAGTTAGAACGCCACAAAAGAGAAATCTTTTGATAAGTTCAAGAGATTCAAATGAGAATTAAACTTGAGAGAAAACTCAAAGGAATCTTATTAATCAAAATAACACTCACTATAAAAAATACATAGTAATACTTGAGTTTATATAGGTACTCAGTAGTATTCTAAACTTTTAAATTAAGATAGGAATTCTTTCTAATCAAGGAAATTCAATAGAAATCCTTCCTAGATAAGAAAATAAAACTTCTAAAATAAAAAAATAAGTGAAATTCGGATTGGGCCTTAGGCTAATACAAAAGAAGCCTAAAACTAATGAAAACATGAAAATAAAATTATACAAACAAGTCTTGGGCTTAATATATAATATAGGCAGCCCAAAAAGCACGTAACTAATTAAATTACATGTGTTTTAATATAAAACTAAGATAGATAATGGGCTTGAGTAACAAAATTAGCCCAAACACATGGCAATGAAATCTGAATCTTGAAACATGGAGAAAATCCATTCGAATTGTATTTAGAAGACTTGAAAAGCTTGAAAACCATTAGAATAGGATCTTATATAGAATTGTGAATTTCGAATCCCATCATTGTCACTTTGCACTACCACATACTTCCATATAAGATTGTGTCCACTCCTTACAGAATATGCTGGAAGTTTTTGACCTAGTGCTTAAATTATTAAATATGAAAATTTTCACAGGCTTCATTATGAGATGGAGATTTTAGGTTATCCTTCTACTTCCCTTCTCCTGACCAAAAACCCCTTCTTTTGTACATTTGAGTTATTTAATGTTTATTATGACACTATCATTGTATCTAATACATTGGCAAAAAAAATCATTGCATCTAATAAAAAGGGGTTTAACAAACTAACATTCATGCTTTGAATGTAGGCAAATATTAAGTCAACTTCTACTTTATTTGCAGGCTATATTTTGTTATTGGATCACATCCAACTTATTCTCACTCACTTATGGCCAAGGTGAGTCCCTCCAATTTCTAGTTTATGAGCAGTCAAAGTTTGCAATTGCATTTCTAGGAATTTGGAAGCTTTAGATATCAAGCAATTATTGGCTTTTTTTCTGCTCATGAACTATCAAAGTTTAATGCATAAATTGTTGAGGTTGCCAAAGTTGCACTTTGTGTTCTACGCTGATACATGTAATTCTTTCATTATTACTTTCAGTACTTAAATTGCCTGGGGTGAAGAAGGCCTTGGGTGTTCCTGAAATACCTGTAACTCCAGCAAATACTGTTTCACAGTCTTCCTTCAGTCTTTCTTCGGTACTCAAACAAGCACTGGCCGCAAGACAGGAACCTACCACTTCATCACCTGTTGAATCTTCATCTAAAATATCAGATCAAAGAATGTCTTCATCTTCAGTTATTAGTCAAAGGATTAGAAGTTTAGAGAAACAAGTGAAGGGAAGGAAGAAAAACAAGAAGAGGTAAGAGAGTAATCCATTTTGGTAGTAAGAGAGTAATTCATTTTGGTAGTCAACTATTGCAATAACAAGAAATGAGGTTTTAGTATTACTATAATGAATGTAGTATTAGTCATTTTTTTTGTTTTTCAAAGCGAAGGGATGGTAGTTCATATTTTAAATTGGCAAGGGCTGATGATACCCCATCATTTCAATAATCGAGCATAATATATGACTGCTAAAGCTCAAAATATTTGTAGTTTTGTTGCTGGAAATACACGCCGTTTTGCATTGATGCTTGGCTAAAAGAGCAAAAACATTAGAAATGTTTTAGGAGTGCTGCTGATTTTTTTCCTTGCCTGAACATTGAATGGTGCTATGATTCGTTGCTAATGCTGTTAAAACTTTGTTTAGTAGAACTGGTGGTGATGCCTGCTAACGGTTTTCAGTGAAATAAATGTTCTGATGTTGAGTTTAGGCTTGGTATGCAATTAACTGGCTGAAGAGAAATTGGGAACTAGTGGTTAAGTGTCTGTCTCATTATTATAGCTGTCCGAGATTTAAATTATTTTTTAACTAAACTCTGTTGTTTAACTTGAAAGTTGAATAATGGTACAAGCAGAGTTGTATCCTGTATCAAGGGATTATTTATAAGGGTGATAGCAATCAATGTTGGATCTTATGTATTCAAATTGCTGCATTTTTCTTGGGAATATATGGGTTGCTCAACGATTTGATTTTTGGAGAATTTTTTTAGTTTTTTTTTGTGATTTTAATATTAATTTTGTAAGTTTTTGTAATTTTCAATATGATTTTGGATTATTTGTTACAATTACACAAACACATAATCACAGATGAGATAGCATACAAGCTACGTTTTACCTCCAATGGCTCTATAACCATTTGGACGCTAATGTAATCAACTTAAATGGTAATCCACGTGAAAACTTAACATAGATTGGCCAAAACTAAAGGTGGAAATTAAGTCCAAATGTTAGGGTGGGATCATTTCAAGTTTCAAGTCATGGGAGGATTGGATTAGGCTTCAGATTGATTTTCAGAGAGAATTTCAGGTCAAATATGAGTGAATTTGATTATGTATTAGGTTGTATTTCTTTTTTTCTTTTAATCAATTCTTCAAAATTATTTAAATTTTTTTTAAAAAAATTATATTATATTATTATTTTATTTTTAATCAAATGGTCAGTTTATACGTACTGTATTAAGTTTATCTATCTGGTCTGATAAAAAAAACAGATCATTCACGCTAAGACAAAAAAAATTGAGAAAAAATCCTAATTTACTAGTTTGTAACCCTTCTCTATGCAGTTGACCTTCTCAAGCATAATGTACAGACTTTCCCTTGGCATTCATCTCAATTAATGAGAAGCAGTTCAACAATTCCACGATCAAACGATTTTGTGTTGAACTTAATGTACAAAAGAGGTTCTCCTTAACAGCTCCTTCTCAAAGTAATGGACAGTGAGGGACTTGGAATTTTAGTTGGACGATAAAACTTCGTAATATCAATCTTTTTATAGGATTACATATAAATATAAAAAAATTTAACTAGAAAAATTCTTAGAATTAGAGGTAATTTTTTTAAGGGACAATGTGCAAATATATTTCTAATATTTAGCTAAAAATATAGATTAATACTTAATATTTTTTGAGATATGGATATGTCCCTAACGTTACAAAAATGGATCAACGCTCCTCTTCTCTTTGTTATCTCCATCATCTCTCTCTCCATACTTTTTTTTTTTTATCCTTCCTTTATCTTTGTTTTTTTTTTTAACTTGTATTTTACATTTACCTACAAAATATTAATATGTATATATACATATAATTTGACTTTTTTCATTTATTTTTTATTTATAAATTTATATAATAATAGTTGTAATTATTAATAAAATTTAACTATATTATTAGAATATATGATAAAAATTTAAAAATAATTAATTGTGATATTAAATAAGTACATTCTAAAATTTTTTAAAAGAACATAATAACGTGAAAATAAATTAATGAGATAACTAGTTTTATTTTTAAAAGAATTTATTTGAAAAATGATAAAAAAAATTCTAAACAATTTTTGATAAAAACAAATTACGTGATTAATTTATTTTTGTCATTATATTTTTTAGAAAAATTTTAGAGGGTACTTATTCAATATCATAATTAATTATTTATAAATTTTTATCCTATAGTATAATAATATAATTAAATTTTATTAATAATTACAACTATCATTATATAAACTTATAAATACAAAATAAATGGAAAAAGGTCAAATTATATGTATATACACATATAAATATTTTGTTGGTAAATGTAAAATATAAGTTAAAAAAAAAAAAAAAGAGGAAAAGTGTGGAAAGAGAGATAATGGAGGTAACAAAGAGAAATGGTGCGTTGGTCCATTTTTGTAACGTTAGAGGTATATCCGTAACTCAAAAAATATTAAGTATTGATTTGTATTTTTAGTCAAATACTAGGGATATATTTATACTTTATTCTTTTTTTTTTTTAAATTTAACGCACTTGATTTATAATTTTTTTCATAAATTGAGGTGTCAAATATAACCTTCAAATAAGTTACATGCTATTATCGAAACATTTTAATATGAAAGATTTTCAAAAAATATATTTTGTCTGGACACTAAAATCTACATAAAAAGCAATGTTGTTAAAATCGGACTGGTCAAATTGATTAAATTGAAAACCGGCCACTGATTCGATTTTTAAGTTACAAAAAACTAGAAAACTATTAAACCGAAAAAAACCATACCGAACCGGAAAAAAATCAAAAAACTGGTGAACCGGTCAGACTAAAATTTACAAAACGATGCCGTTTTGAACTTAATAAAATTAAAAAAAAAAAGAGAAAATGACAAAAATTAAATTGAACCGATCAAATTGCAAACCGACAAAAAAAATCGATTTAGCCTCTAGTTTAGTTTTAACAACGTTGATAAAAAGATCTTGACAGCAGTGTTTTGAAATTAGATTGGACCAGCTGATTGATTATTTATTTATTTATTTTTTTCTTTTAGTATTGAAATGAATAATCCATCGTGAGTCTATTTTCTACAATAATATACATTTACTGCTATACGATGCAGCTGATTGATTAAATTGAAAACTAACCACTATACCAGTTCAATTTAATATCTAAAATTGACTATATAAAAACCAATCAAAATCAAAGAACCGATATGACCCACTCGAGTGGGGTTCTATTATTTACTAGAACATATTAAATGTAAAAGGGAAAAAAAATTATAATCAATGTTAAAAATTAGATTTTGAATTTGAATTTCCTTTTTGGATTTAATAATAACTATTAATTAAAGATTCATTCCATAATTATAAAATTTTCTTTTATTTAAACATAATTTTTTAGAATTTGTATATTAAAATTAGTGGACTTTTTTTTTTAATAATTACAATTAATTAAAAATTTATTCCATGATTGAAAATCTTAACTTTATTTGCTCCATTAATTAAGGCGATTATAATGTCAATTAAGTTGACATTCTTGTTTAATTATATTAATTATTATGTTAATTAAAAGTCATTTCCTTGATAAAATTTGTTTTCTTTTTTGTTTTTATTGATGATGGTCAAGTAAAGATTTTAATATACCTTTGTATATTGTACAAATCTTAATTACTCTATATTAAAATTGCTTTTTGAAAATTTGAAATTAATCACTTTTGAATCTAGTTAGTCAAACTGATTACAAATTCGATCTTTGATCAGTTTTTCTATATTGTTTTATTTTACTAATTAATGAATATTTAGTTTTCTTTAAAAAAAAATACTGATTAAAACATGTTAGGTCTCTCTCAAAGGCAAATTTTGAACCCATATTGAAGAAATTCAATAAGATTATAAACATTGGGATGTGCCAGTTACTAAAGGTGATAAATTAAACTTGATACAATGTCCTGAAAAGGAGATTAAAAGAGAATCTATGAAAACAATGTCATGTGTCAGTAATAATATGTATTCTTATTTCATTAAATTGGTATATATATTCGGTGTAAGTAAGAATTTTTCCTAGACTTAGACATTTTTTTTTTAAAAAGTAAATGCTTACCCAATCCTAATCAAAACCACTAGATTACTATTAAGAAAATTTCGAGATAATAGAGAAAAAAAAATATTACATGTTGACTTTGTAGAAAGGTTGACAACCTCTTGAACTGGTAAGACACAAGCTTTGGGTTTTTTTTTTTTTCAGTAAATTTGGCTTTGGCTGAAGTTTTTGAGCTCCATACCTAACCGTTGTAGAGACGACTTTAGTACCATTCAACCAAAGATACAGATTCTGACTTTGCCAATTTATACATATGATCAGAAATCCATATAAAAGGTAATATATTCATGTTAGCAAGTGGTGTATTGCCCTGAAAAAGTGTAAAACAAAAGTTGGTAACATTTATACTATGCAGATTAGCATGTTATGGAGCAGCCACACAGATTATTTGGTTGAAAAATCTTATCACTGAGATGTTTGTGGTTAATTCATTTGCTAAATCCATTCAATTTTATTGTGATAATATTTCAGCAATTTTGTTCACTAAGAACAATAAGGTTATCACAAGGTCCAACTTCTAAGCATATAAAAATTAGATATTTGATAGTGAAAAAGTACTTGTGAAAATAAGTAATATCACAGTAGAATATATCATATAACATATCGTAATTGAAGACATGATTGCTGATGATCGAGCTAAAGGGGTTCACCCTACTATGTTTAAGGAACATGTTTAGTAAAAGTCTTCTGACATATTGGGTTAGTGAAAGGAATAGTGGTGTTAATAATTTTTTATTTTGTTTTTTTTTGGTGAATAAAGAGAGAAACAAACACTCTAAAACATCAGCAAAAAGCCTAGCTCATATCGAGACCATCTTCCAGCAGCTTGGCAAGCTCAGTTGAAGGAGTATTAAGAATTGAAACTCCCAAAGACGTTCCTAAGGAATGCTTTGCCAAATAGTCAGCACATCTATTAACTTTCCTTGATATAGGTTGCAGAGACACCTCACAGTCCATTTGCAGCATATGTTTGATATTTGAAACAAGGAACCGGTGAGAAGTGGGGACTTCTAGAGGATTCAACACTAGCTTGACAGCAGCTTGTGAATCAACCTCCACTTGCATCCGATGAAAATTACTCTCCCACTGATGAGTTTGAATTATGCTATTAATTAGAAGAATATTTGTTAAGTTTAATCCATCAAATGTGTTGTTTATGTCGTGTTTTCTTTTGTTTATTGTTAATCTTTTATTTTTAGTTTGTTTCTAAGTTTTTCTAGGTTATATGAAAGATTTCTATGCAATTTCGAAGAATTCAGAAGTTCGGAGATCAATTAGAATGAAGTTAGAAGCAAATCAGAAGCAAAAAAAAGTGCATAAAGAGGATTTCAGACATACATGACTGTGCATATTGAAAGTAAATGGCTGTGCACTCAAACAAGGGTCTGTTTCTTGAAGAATCGAGGGGAACAAAAGTGATGCAATCGTGCATGGCCGTGCAGATTGAAAGTGCACGGCCGTGTGCCATCTGACGGGTTTTGATAGCTCCGACACCTTTCGGTATTTCAATTATAACTTGAGCTACAAATATTAGATTGAGGCAATTTAAGATATGTTAGAAAGCTAAGAGACAGAGATACAAATATTATGAGACATCAAAGCCTAATTCGGTCATATGCTATCCAAAAAACACCACACAATAAATAAGAGAGTTTCACAAGAAAAAAAAAAAAAAAGAGATTTTTATTCCTAATTCGAATCCACTTCAATGACTGATTAGTATTCCAATTTTTCAAGGATTCTAAAGACTTCCTAAACTTTCTAAACCTAGAATTATTTGTCTATAAATAGAGGATTAATCTCAACACTTTCTATCAAGTTTTCTATCCTCAAAATTCTTTGTACATTAGTTTAGAGATTAATTAATTTTTCTTAGAAAATTTTGCAAAAAAGGAGATTCAAGATTTAAGTCTTTATTCTCATCAATTATTCAAGAGTTTTAGTCTAAACTTCTACTCCTCAATTCAATATAGTTATTATTATGTTTTATATTTTAATTTAATTATTTTTTTTTTTAATTATGAGTAGCTAAATCTTCTTCTCTAGGATATAGATGTAATCTTTTGATTTGCCTAAGACTATCTATGTTTAATTGATTGGGGTTTGATTGTTGGAATTAATTTTTTATCTTAGGACTTAATACTTATAAATAATTGATCACTATTTGCATGATTAAAGATATTATGTGAAATAGTGAGAGTGGAAGTATAATATTAGTTCATTGAGATATTAGACCTAGGGTATGTGTTGTTTAGAGATAAGAACACTCCTTTGTGATTGTTAAAAGAATTTTCATAAAGTTTAATGGATTTGTGTTAATTGTTTGTGATCACAAGAGTAGACATAAGATTAATATAAATACTTGTGTTGTGTCTTGAGAGAGAACATCATATAATTTAGGGAGATCTAATCATTAATTCCAATGAAATAAAACTAATTTAGATAACATAAAGAAGTCATAAGTAGTCAGTTGATGAAATCTAAATCCTAAACTTTTTATATATATTGAATTTACCTTTTATTATATCTTTTTAATTTTACTTATTTTCTTCCATCTTATTTAATTTTCTAAATAATAAAGGAAATCCTAATTTTGGTACTTGTCAACCCTTCCTCGTGGGATCGACACTCTACTTCAATACTATATTACTTGTTCATGACCTGTGCACTTGTAGATTTAGCGCAACACCCACGCTAGGTTCAGACCTTTGAATAAGCCCCAAAGCTTTGTCGTTTCAGCATCGCAGCTACCAATATTATGAATAAAGCCTTTAACCCAGCGACCTTGATCATCCCGTATAATCCCCCGGCACCAGCATTGTTTCTTCCTCTTGAAGATGAAATAGCTCCATCTGAATTGAGCTTAAGCCATCCTTGAGAAGGTGGATTCCATCCATTTTTTTCTTTTCTTCAACCCTGCAAAATCAAATTAACATTTGACAGTAGATTAGTTTGCATTTGCTTGGCTTTATTATAGATACACTCAACTAGACCCTCTGAGCTCATTAAAACTTCATAGAACACCAATTGATTTCTCCAATTCCATAAAGTTCAGGTTGCAACTCCAAACAGAATGCTCCATTCGACACCATCCGGAGAACCAAAATCATTTCCAGATAAATTAGCATGAATCTATGTCTGACTATCCATATCAAAAAATTCTTCCCATTTTTCTAACTTAACTCGCCTGCACCAAATATTCTTGGCAAATTCATAGTCTCGAAGGACATGGTGGGTAGATTCTTCAAAGCTTTGGCTTCTTGGACAAACATTATGAGGACCAATATGGCGTTGGTGACAAAGCTTGTTTGTGAGCAAGTGATTATGCATAGCTGTCCATAAGAATGGACTAATTCTTTGAGGCCCCTTCCATTTCCAAATATTTTCCCATTTATTCTCTCTGTTGTTGAAATCTTCCCCACAAATGAGCTCTAAAGCCGATTTTACTATGAACTTACCACTCTTTGAAAAGTTATGAATAACTTAGTCTGATTCATTTCTATTGACCAAAGGAGTGATAGCTACAAATATAACTAGCACTACAAAATAAATGAGATAAGGGGACAAAAATAAAAGACGACCTAATTTTAATGGTCCTCAAAAATAAATTATTAAAATATACATGGGACGCATATTTTAATTGTCCCCAATGACTTTGAGGTTATTGTTTTAGGGATGATTTTTTTAATATGGAAATTTAAAATTTAATTAATCATTATAAGGGGAAGGCTTTATTTTTGGCGATAGTAAACAAAAAAAATTGGCGCTCCTCTTTTTTGCAAAAACAAATATAGTCGACGTCAAACTCTTTGAACCTAATTTAAAAAAAAAAAAAAATCTTTAGTTACTCTATAAATTTCAGAGATATCTGCAATTGAAACAAATATTTCGCAAGCACAAAAACATATCAGGTGCGTTTTGATTTTATAGTAAGAAACTATTTTTTTTTTTCAATCTTCTTTGATTTCTATATTTAATTGCATGTTTATATTATGTTTGATGCTTGGTAGTATAGTGTGAGGCCTCGCCCGAGCGCCCCACCCCTCGCTCGTGGGGGAAAATGCCTTAAGGAAAGACGAGAGCGATTTTTAAGGGAGGTTAATGAACGAGTTTCGGTGCTCACGATTGGAAGCGGCTATCGCCTCGGAAAATTGATTTGATTTTGAAAAGGATTCGGGAGTCGCCATCCAAAAGTTTTCCTAAATCTAGAGCTAGGCAAGGAGCCTTTATTATGCAAAGTGATGCATGAAAGTTGAATTAAATTTAAATACTAAATGGAGATTATCTTGGAAAAATTCCTAACCAAATAGTATTCCTCTTATTTTTGCTAAAATCACTAATTTTCGAACCAAGTTTGGGCTCGGGAACTAGGTTTTTTGGTTTTGAATAACCTCGATTTGGCATTTAAATTTAAATTGACTTTTGAAAAATGATTTCATGGATGACGGATATTGATGACAATTTATAATGCATGAGCATGACATATTTATGAGACAGATGGAAAAATAAAGAGCAAGTATTTAAAGAGCGAGTATTTAAACATCCACAAGTAAAGGGGAGTATTTCCTCTAACCCTTATGGGTATTAGAGAAATCATAAAATCGCTCATTTACTCCAAAAATGATTAACTAAATTAATTACAATTTACATGGAAAAGTATAAATTTACATGGAAATGAATGGGAGAGGGGATTGGTTGGGTTTGGATTTGAAACTTGGATTTAGATTCCAAGCTTGCCTACGTACCCCATTGAATGGGGATCAAAACCCGCGTAGTTCGTTCCACTATGAGGTGGAAGGGGGTCTAGAAATCGGTCAAATTTGATTGGTTTGGTTTGATTTGGAATTTGAGTGAGGGTAAGAGATTGTACCTTCTTGGTGGGTTTGAGTGGTGGGAGAGTGGTTTTACCGGAGCGGAGTTCCATTTCGAAAAATGAGATGATTTTGAAAAGGGATTTGATTCCTCAAACTTTAATTAATTAAAAAGATTAATTAATTAAAAGGATTAATTAACCACTTGAGTGAAAAATTTTAAAAAAAGATTAATTAATTAATTAAAATTAATTTTTAATTAATTAATTAATTGAAAGTGGGTGAAAATTAAAAAAAAAAAGATTAATTAATTAATTAAAATTGATTTTTAATTAATTAATTAATTGAGAGTTGGGGGAAAATTTTAAAAAAAGATTAATTAAGTAATTAAAATTAATTTTTAATTAACTAATTAATTAATTAGAGAGATTAAAACTAATTAGAGAGAGAGAAAAAAAGCAATTGGAAAATTCAACAAAGGCTTTTTGAGGTGTGTCTTTTGAAGTTGTGAGGAGGGGGTTTTTATAGGGAAAATGGGGGTGGAAAAAAGACCAAAAGGGTACAAAAAAGCAGAAAAAGGGAGGGGTATTTTCAAAAATACGCAAAAAGTGACGGAGCCGCGAAGAAGGGGTGCGGCTCCGCATGGAGTCCACACAGCTCCGTGCAAAGGACATGCGGAAGCCGCGTGTCTCTCCGCGATTCCGCGTGGCCTCCACGCGGATGCCACGCGGCTCCACGCAGAGTACACGCTGAAGCCGCGTGTCTCTGAGAAGCTCTGCGTGGCTCTGGGCTCTGGCTCGGCTTTCGGGGCTTTTCGGGTCAGTTTTCGAAGGTTCTAGGTTAGTTTCTAGGGTATTCTGAAGTCTAAAAATTACCGGTCAGTGTCGTTGGGTCCGAAATTAATTATCGGATATTTTGGCAGTCAGTTTAAAGGAAAATTGAGTCATTTTCTGGAAAAGGCTGTATGGTACAGAAAGTCTGGTCGGGGTCGAAAATATATTGGAGAGAAATAAATCATTTACCTTTCGGGAGCGCTGCCCCCTTGACCCCTACGCACTAACCGGCTAGCAAAACCAAGGTACGGCAGCATCTTGGGGGTGCAAAATTGAGGGTTCACACTTATCAACGCATTAGTGCGAACACTCAAGGGAGACGATGGCTGCCGCCAGCCTTCTGGCACCTCCACTGGATTGTCTGGCGGCCGTCGCCATTACTTTCGGTGTATCCGCGCAGTCAGGTGGCAGATCCGTAGGCTTTCATGGCAGATGTCCACTATTTTTGAGATTTTGAGCCTCCGGGTCAGTTTTCGGGATTCTAAAAAATTACAGGTCAGTGTCGATTGACTCAAAATTAATTATTGAATAATTTTGTAGTTAGTTTCGAGAAAAATTCAGTCAGTTTCTGGAAAATACTGTCTGGTATAGAAAGTTCGGTTAGGATCATAAAAGTAAGTTTTCTTGTAGTATTATGCCTGAAAGCCCATTTTTTCGAGGGGCGCTGTCTCCTTGACCCTTACCCACTAACCGGCTAGCGGGACCGCCATATTGGCTCTGCATAGCGCACTAAACTTAGCAGGTGTCAAGCTACAACTGCATCATAAGATTGCAAAATTGAGGGTTCACACCAAAAACTTTAGGTCTTTGACGCCACAGTATGTGGACTTATAAATTCTAGATAACTTCAAGTTTTGAAATCTTCCAAATGGCTTCAAATCTTCAGATCTTCTAAACAGCTTCATATTTTTCTTCCTTAGAGTCTTCAAATAATAAGCTTTTTGGAGGAAGGTCTTTGTAATACCCGAGATTCCCATAGCCCATTTGAGCTATGAAATGATATAGAATATATGTATTCTATAGATGGTACATTATAGATACCATAATGGGAATGAATTAAGGCAATTATTCGTATTGTGTGTTTATTGCTCGGTTTGGATTTTTCACTGTTGTATGAATTTTTATATGCTTTATTTGGATGAAAGGGATGGAATGTCAATGTTAATAGTGTTTACTATGATATGGGAAGTGATTTAAAAATATTCTAGTGAAAAAGGATCGAAGGAAAATTACCGGAAAATTTTACGGTTCGGGAATTGTCTCGGTTGGGCCATAAAGGAAATTTTTGGACTTTCAAGCCCAAGACCAAGCTATGGCCGGCCCAAGCCTTAAGAGAATTAGTATATTTATGTTTTTATTAAGTTATTTGGTGATAATTAGAAAGGCAAAAGGTGGAGAAGTTGGTTTTGGCTTAAGGAACTCCA
>CATKHJ010414765.1:0-20211 GCA_949750685.1 Vernicia montana | reverse complement strand
ATGATAGCTTCATATAAAACCCCAGACAAAAATTAATTTAGTTCATGAGAATAATAAGAACAATTTCCATATCATTAATATCAAAATAATACATTGAATTAATATTATCAATCCAATAATTAAAAGACAAAAATAATAAGGAAATAAACTTATAATTTAATCCAGTGTTTAAATCTAATCTCTTGGTATTTGCACCAAATAAAAGATCTCAAGAACAAAATATAATCTTTATTGGAAAACTGACTGAAAATAAAAATCTAAAAGAAATGGTGTTTGAATTTAGAAGTGGAATGGAATAGGAGAAAAGCCTATTATGAAGAACTATGCGAAATCCTGTGTTGCCTGCTTGCCTCTCCTGCGAAAAAGCAAAACTAAAAACCTAAAACTAAAACATCCAATCACCTTCCACTCTCACCGGCTCTCCCCTCCTGCTCTATATATATATATATATATATATATATATATATATATATATATATATATATATATTTAATTGAATGCGCAATTGAAGGCAGAAGCCACATGCCTTCAATTGAGCATAATTTTTCTGCCTTTTGACTTTTTTTTTTTTAATTAAGTTTCAATCATCAATCACGGAATCCGTGATTGATGATTCTTTACTTTTAATTAATTTTTATTTATTTATTTATTTAAATTATATAAAATAGTAAAACCCACTATTTTTATTATAACTTTATATTTATAGGCTTCTTCTTCATTCCATGGTCCACTTTTACTTCAAATTCTTTCATTTCTTTATTTTATTTATTAAACTGAAAAAGATTAACAAACATATTAAAAATATCACAATTAAATATAAGATAAATACTAAATTAACATTAAAAACATAATTTAAACACAATAAAATTATGACAAAATAACCCGCTACCAATCACATTCTCTTTCATGGCAACTTAGTAGGTAGTAACATGTCATGAGGACATACACAGCTCTTTACAGAGAAAGCTCATCATCTCCCATATCATGGAAGACATTATTGGCGGCGTCTTTAAACTTGGAGCTACTAGCCGAACCAGCTTCACCATTTTGGCAATTTTTCTTTACTTGCCCAGATTGCCCACACCTCCAACATGTAACATGTTTCTTCATGGAGTTCTTCTTTTTCTTCCAATCACCGTTCACTACTAGTGCTGAATTTTCAGCAGAATTGTTACCTTCATCATTCAGTCTTCTTTCTTCAGAAATTAACTTGCTAGCAACTTCTAAGAAATTCACATTATCCTTCCCATACATCAAAATGGATTGCATGTGTTTGTAAAAAGGTGGAAGAGACTAGATGAGTTGTAAAACTTTATCTTCATCATCAATTTTCACTCCAATAGATTCTAATTCAGAAACAATCCCATTCAGAACACTCAGATGGTCTGAAATTTTTTTACCTTCTTCCATCTGCAATTTATGAAACTGCTCTTTCAAATACAACCTATTTGAAAGATTCTTGGTTTGGTACAAATCCATCAGCTTATCTCATAGTTCTTTTGTAGTAGACAATCCAATTACATTGACAAGAACATTTTTTGCTAGATAGAGATGTATTTGACTTGCAGCTTTCATGTTTTACTTTTCCCATTCTTCGACAATCATTTTGGATTTTTCTGAGTCTTTTTCGCTGGACACAAGGGTCGGTTTTCTCTTCAAAGCCTTATGTAATCCAGATTGGATTAACACATCCTTGACTTGTATTTGCCATAAGCCAAAATTAATTATCCCATCAAACTTCTCAATATCAACTCTGATGCTTGACATTTTTCTTGCACAATACAAATAAACAGTTAACGTACACGTAACCGAAACTCTGATACCACTTGTTAGGAAATCTGAATTTAATTAATCCAATTTCCTCCAAATCACAATTATACAAGATTAACAAAAGAAATAATGGAAGAATGATAACACAAGAAATTTACATGGAAATTTCCAAAAGGAGAAAAACCACGATGTTGTCAAAAATAACCAGAGAAAAATATTCACTATGTGAAAATTGTTACAACCACATATACTTACAATATTTTTCTCACACCCAAAAATCCCAAATACATCCAAGAGAATTTTTCTCAAGCTTTTTAAACTCTCTAAATATAAAGAATTTTTCTTCTTCTTGTACTATATTTTTGTTTTCCTCTCAATGCCTTTTATAGGCATCCATCAACCAATTTGGTCCAAATTTAGTTGCTACCAAACAATTTAGTCCAAATTTGTTGCCACCAATCAATTTAGTTAGGCCACCAACCAATTTAATCAAAAATTGGTTGGCCTAATTAGCATTATTTTTAATCATTTATTCCTAACATTAGAGACAACAGAAGTTGTTACCTGATATCAGTTGCCTTCTCTACATCTTGAGAGACCAAGTTCAAGAGCAAATTCCACATGATATGCTGGATCTTCTTCTTCTTCTTTTATGTAAACTGGAACTCTCTCATACTTGGAACTTTCTGGCTATAAGTTTTTATGTTTGTTTGAATTTACTTTTTATTTTTTACATGGATATGCATTTAAATCCAAAATGCTTGATATCGTCCCATAACATGTACAATATTTTTGAATAATCTTTTTCTAAGAAAGTAAAAAAAAAAAAAAAAAAATGGAAAGTCTCTCTACTTGTCATAAAATGTCTTTCATTTGATTATTCTATTTCAATTTCAGATTTTACTGGGATTAAGAGTTTTTTGATGTAGTGGCTTTCACCTGAGAGAAATATTTGATTAGTAAACCCATTTCGTCATTAGGGTATAATTGACACAAATTTGCAAATTGAGATTAAAAAAAAAAAAGTTAAATTAATGTCTTAGCATGAAACTACTTTAGGAGTAGTTTAAATTCCCATTTTGTTTGAATCTCAATAATATTAAATTTTCCTTCTTAAAAAAAAATAAAATAAAATAAACTCCTAAATTGTAAGATAATGGAACCTACCCATAACTTTACTTGGATTTAATATCTTCTCTCATATAATCTTTTATCATATGCTACGATTAATTATTACGAAATATAATTAAATTGACATACATCAAGAGTTAATATAATCAAATATATTTTCATTATAATGTTTATATTAAAAAATATATTTAATTATATTACATTTAATTTCATTACACACCAAAAGTATCTTAATCTCTTACTAATGAAAAGGTAGCATAATTAGATTGATATGCACGCCTTAGCTTACAAATCGACCCATACTTTATTGGTTCAATTTGGCTGTCTCTAATTTAGCATCATACAATTTATACAAATAGCATATATGATCCATTGAGGGATAAATTGAAAATTTCATCGAAAATTAACAAAAAAAAAAAAATTCCAATCAGGTTATTAGAGCCAACATATTTGAGCAAGACTACAGCTCAAGACTGCAAGATTAGCTTTAGCCCCGCTTTTTTTACCAATTTCCATGAAAAAAACTAGCAGAATCAAGATTTTTTTTTCAACTGAAGCAATTATTCTTCTTCCTTTTACTCCCTCCATTGAAAATTTACCTTGATAAAATTACAAATTGAAGGTAAAAAAACGCATAGCAAATTTGTTGTAATACATCATGTTAACTATGTTGACTTTGGCTCCTATGACTCATTTTTCATCCCACAATTGTAGATTTATTTGGCTCATTTGTAATGAGTAAATATCCACATCGAATAGATGTGGGATATGAGAGGGGGGACTAAGGCTATAAAAGGAGTCTCCCCCTCCTTTGTTAAATGATCCTAAAAACAACTAAACCCATTTGTATTTTAAGACTTTTGTTGTTCTCTCTCTCTCTTTCTTCTCTTTATAATATTTTTTTGTTATATTGAAATATTATTTTGGTAATGTTCGAGGACATAGGAATAATTGGTCGAATCTCGTTAAAATTTTGGTGTTCCTTTTATTGTTTATTTAATAGCTATTGTCGGATATAGTTGTAGTGAATTATTGCGCTATTAAATTACTTGTCTTGGTAATATTCTGGCTAAGGAAAGACTTTGTACTTAAGTATGTCCTTTGTGACCCACCTCTCTTTCTTGGAAATTTATCTTGTGGTGATTAGTTAATACAATCGTTCTCACTCTATTCACTTGTGCAATAGTTTCAAGGTGAATTTGTTATTATTTATGGAAGTAAAAATCTGAATTCCACAACAATTGGTATCAGAGCTCTTGGTTATCTTAGTATGCTCTGTGGTTGTAGTTTAAACTGATCTTCCACATCAGAAAAGATTTTCTTGGGCTAATTGGCATTCCGTATCAACAGCTATTAAATAGAATTTATAGTAGAAATGTCAGACGGTACAAAAGGTTCCACATCGTCAACTTTAGCAAGAACTACTGTGACAAATGCTAGATTTGCAGTGGAGATTTTATGGCACCGGACATTTCGATATGTGGCAAAGTGAGGTTCTAGATGCTCTTTTTCAACAAGGTCTAGACATTGCCATTGAAGAAAAGAAATCAAATGATGTTGAGGAGAAAGAATGGAAGACCATCAATCGTGTGGCATGTGGTACAATTCGCTCGTGTCTTTCTAGAGAGCAGAAGTATGCATTTTCCAAGGAAACTTCTGCAAGTAAATTGGTGAAGGCACTGAAGGAGAAATATTTGAAAAAAAGCAGTCAAAATAAGTTGCATATAAAGAAAAGACTGTTTCACTTCAATTGTGTTCTGGGTACTACGATAAATGAGCACATCACCAATTTTAATAAACTAGTAGCTGATTTAGTGAATTTGAAAGTGGCTTTTGAAGATGAAGATTTGACATTGATGTTGTTGGGATCCATTCTTGAAGAGTTTGAGTTTCTTAAAACTACTCTACTTCACAGGAAGGCTGAAGTATCTCTCAATGAAGTTACTGCTGCATGTACAGTTATGAGCTTAGAAAACGAGACAAGAAAGAAAGTACTAGTGGTGCAGCAAAAGCAATGGTAGTGAGAGGAGGCTCTCAGAATCAGAATAAAGGAAGGAGAGGGAGATCAAAGTCCAGACCAATGAAAGATGAATGTGCCTTTTGTCGGGAAAAATGGCACTAGAAGAAGGATTGTCCTAAGCTGAAAGATAAAGGCAAGCCTGATAAAGGGAAAACTGCCTCAGATTCGAATGTAGCTGATTACAATGATGAAGACTCATACCTTTCACTTGCCATCATGACATCCACAAGCTCTTCTAGCGCATGGCTATTGGATTTAGGATGTAGCCATCACATGTGTCCCTATCGGGACTGGTTTTTTGATTTTAAAGAATTACAAGGTGGAGTTGTTTACACGGCTAATGACAACCCGTGTACAACAAATGGGATTGGTTTCATCCAGCTAAGAAATTATGATGGATCAATCAGGGTGTTGACAGATATTCATTATGTGCCTAGTTTAACGAAGAATCTCATTTTTGTGGGAGTCATAGAATCAAAGGGCTTTATTATAACTACAGCAAATGGAGTAATGAAGATTATCTCTGGTGCACTTGTGGTGATTAAAGGAATTCGAAAGAAAAATAATTTTTATTACTATCAGGGTAATGCAGTTATTGGAACAGCAGCAGCAACAACTTCTACTGATGATCGGGAGTTAGAAGCAATCAGGCTTTGGCATATGCGCTTGGGATATGTAAGCGAAAAATCCTTGAAACTTCTAATAGATCAAGGATTGTTGAAAGGAGCTTGGGCTTGCAAATTAGATTTTTGTGAGCATTGCATCAAAGGGAAGTAGACAAGGGTGAAATTTGGTACAACAATCCATGATACCGAGGGTATTTTGGATTATGTTCACTCAGATGTGTGGGGGTTTTCCAAGACAACTTCATTGGGAGGAAAACACTATTATGTTATCTTTGTTGATGATTTTTCCTGAAGGGTGTGGGTGTACACTATGAAGACTAAGGATGAAGTGTTGGCAGTTTTCACCAAGTGGAAAAAGGTGGTGGAGACTCAGACTGAGAGAAAAATCAAATATCTCCACACTGACAATGGTGGAGAGTATAGAAGTGATCCATTTCTGAAAGCCTACGAAGCTGAAGGTATAATTCGACACTTTACAGTTAGGAATACACCACAACAAAATGGGGTGGCAGAACGCATGAACCGAACATTGCTGAAAAAAGTTTGGTATATGATGTCTAATGCTAGGTTAGGCAGACAATTTTGGGCTGAGGCGGTGACATATGCTAGTCATCTCATTAATCGACTACCATCAACTGCTATTGGAGGCAAGACGCCTTTGGAGATGTGGTCTGGAAAACCTGCTACAGATTATGATTCCTTATGTGTGTTTGGTTCCATTGCATACTACCACGTTAAAGAATTGAAGTTAGATCCAAGAGCTAAAAAAGCACTCTTTATGGGGATTACATCTGGAGTGAAAGGGTATTGGCTTTGGTATCCAGATGTGAAGAAGATAATTTTTAGCAAGGATGTTACCTTCGATGAGTCTACCATGTTAGAGAAGGTAACTAGTCAGCAGTCAGATGATACTCCGCAACAGGTTGAGAGTACTCCAAAACAGGTGGAGTTTGAAAGCAGAATTGACCCAGCAGTGAAAGATGTATTAGTAGATGATGAGTTAGATAAAAGAAGACACTCCTACAGTAGATAAGGAGTTTGAAGAAGAAGAGATTCCAACCTAAAAACCTACACAGCAACACTTACCGATTGCATTGAGGAAACCATAACGAAAAATTCAAAAGCCTGCTCGCTTTGTTGATATGGTGGCTTATGCATCACCAATTGAAGATGACAGAATTCCAATCACTTTTTCTGAAGCAATTCAGAGTTCTGAAAAGGAAAAGTGGAAGAATGCTATGAATGAAGAAATGTAATCCCTTGGAAAGAATCATATATGGGAGCTAATTAGTCTGCCAAAGGGAAAGAAGGAAATTGGATGCAAATAGGTATGCGCTAAGAAAGATGGATTTCCTAACAAAAATGATGTTCGCTACAAGGCAAGATTGGTGGCTAAAGGCTACGCGCAGATGGAGGGAATTGATTATAATGAAGTATTTTCTCCAGTTGTAAAACATTCCTCCATTGAAATTTTGTTGGCCTTGGTAGCACAATTGGATTTAGAACTAGTCCAATTGGATGTAAAAACTGCATTTTTACATAGACACTTGAAAGAGGAAATCTATATGACTCAGCCAAAAGGGTTCAAGGTTGATGGAAATGAAAAATTACTATGTAAACTTTGAAAATCTTTATATAGATTGAAGCAATCTCCAAGGCAGTGGTATACATGATTTGACAAGTTTATGTTGGGGCAAAAGTACACAAGAAGCAAATACAATCATTGTGTGTATTTACGTAAGCTACAAGATGGATCCTACATTTATCTTCTCCTTTATGTTGATGATATGTTGATAGCTTCAAAGAATCATGGAGATATTGAGAAATTGAAGGCTCAGCTGAATAAGGAGTTTGAAATGAAGGATTTGGGTGAAGCCAAGAAGATTCTCGAGATGGAGATAAACAGGGATAGGAAATTAGGGAGAATTTTTTTGACTCAGAAGCAATATCTGAGAAAAGTACTTAAACGTTTTGGCATGAATGAGAATTTAAAACCTGTTAGTACGCCTCTAACTCCTTATTTCAAGCTAAGTGGATCTCTATCATCGAAGAGTGATGTTGAACGGGAATACATGTCAAAGATCCCGTATGCAAGTGCTGTTGGTAGCTTGATATATGCTATGGTGTGTACAAGGCCCGACATTTCAAAGGTAGTTAGGGTAGTGAGCAGGTACATGCATGATCCTGAAAAGGAGCATTGGCAAACTATAAAATGGATTCTACGGTATATTCTGAACACTGTAGATATTGGATTGATGTTTGAGCGGGATAGACAGGTTGGTCATTATGTAGTCGGATACTGTGATTCTGATTATGCTGGTGATTTGGATAATCGTCGATCAACTACTGGTTATGTGTTTACACTTGGGAAAGCACCAGTTAGTTGGAAGTCTACCTTACAGTCAACAGTTGCTTTATCTACTACAGAAGCAGAGTATATGGAATTACAGAGGCTGTAAAGGAGGCAATTTGGCTTCATGGGTTGCTTAGTGAACTGGGAGTTGGACAGAGGCACATTAAAGTGCACTATGATAGTCAAAGTACTATTCATTTAGCAAAGAACCAAGTTTATCATGCAAGGACAAAGCACATCGATGTTAGGTATAACTTTGAACGGGAGATTCTGGAAGAAGGTCAAGTACTAATTCATAAGATCCAGACTACTGAGAATCATACTGACATGTTGACAAAAGTTGTAACAGCGGTCAAGTTCAAGCATTGTTTGGACTTGATAAATGTTGGCGCTTGAAAGCGCATGTCACGACCCAACTTCTGAGTCGCAACGGTTCTAGGGCATGGGTAGGCATAAGGCCACCGAAAACCCGTAGAACCCATACATATTACACAATCCAATACAGTATTATAATATTTATCACTTAACTCGTACACATACTCTTTCCATATAACTCATATTACATACACAACAATTACAATGCTCTTTTAACACCCATGGAGCTACTACAATAACTTTAACAATTACATATACATATATACCAAATGAAACTTTACTTTGATAAGAAAATCCTTAAGTGAAGAATATTGCTTGAGGAACCACTTGCTCACTATGCTGCTCTCCTGGAAAAATAGAATCACTAATGAGATAAAGCAATGAGTAAAGAATATGCTACCATACTTGTGAGGCTAGGTATTTCAAGACTAGCTCACAAAGATAGCTCATGCTTACTTATCATTTGGCTCATAGACTTGTATTCATGAAATGAAGGATATAAGAATTATAATAACAATGAACTTTAGTGTTCGAAGATTTATATTTAATCTTTGGAACTTGGACTCATATATTTGGAGGTAACCAGTTTAAACATACATGATTTCTTGTAAACTTTCAACTAATGGACATTTGGATCTTATAATCACATGAACATATTTTATAATACTTTGGATTAGGGATCTTATACAATTGATCTTTAGAACAATAGTTCATATAGGTAGACTTTAGTATTACATAGATTAAATATATACAAATATAAGTTATTCAAACTATGAGGTACTTTAGAAACTATAGTGCTCTTTGGTTTTATTGAAGACCTAAATACGTTTACTTTAAAATCACTTAAACAAAATATATAATAATTCTTTATTCATGAAAGATTTGAAGTGAAAAGTAATATACGTCACATAAAGAATTTGGAGGTTTAGTAAAACTTATACACTTATACTTTTAGAAATACACACACACACACACACACACACACATATATATATATATATATATATCTAATAATCAAATACTTATTTTCAAATAACTCGAAAAATCAATAATTCGTGTATCATAAAAGAATATATTGGATTTACAATATCAAATACTTTTAAATTTAGTATCATAGAAACTTATCATAATTAAAACACATATATGTATACAAAAGGGGTTTTGTATACACTAACTCATATAACTTTGGACAACATGCATACTTATATGCCTTAATGTTAAGGTCGATGACATATCGGCGATTTGATTTAGAAAACAATGGCATATGGCTATCTTGTTTAAGGATCAATTGGCTTACTTATCACTGTATTTCTCATTGTCAAATAAGGTTATACTCATGGATCTTTCAATCAATTGGATTGGTCTCAATGAAAGAAGGGGCTCATAACTCATCAATAGGGTTTAGTAGGGATCATCTCACATATTGGGGCAAAGGCATTTTAGCATACCAGAAGCAAAGATTTACGAATGAACATGCTCCCATAACTCATAGTTGGGACAGAGGCACTTGCGGCGTGTCCGAAGCATAAAGCTCCTTTATATTTGGGGCAAAGGCACATATTTTTGGCATAACCCGAAGCAGAGGCTCTCATGTGAGCATACTCTTATATCTGTGTACACAGTTCTCATGCATATCATTTACAGTATCTCTTGCACATATCCTTTAGTTCACATGGAAGGAATCAATAGTACTCATGGCTCAAATGGTTCATAAGGTTCATGAAAAGAATATCAATATTTATGGGATTCATATAGTCTCATGGTCATTTCAATGGCTTTCAACTGGTGGTACATTCTCATAGTCATTGTACTTTTAGAGTTGGGAACTTTCACATACACATATGCTTATATACATACTCATACTTATCATTTTAGAAACTTATAACTTATAACATATAAGATATATTCATATTCATTGCTTTTGGAAAACATATAAATAGACTTTGTAAACCTTTAAGGATTTTTAAATAATTCTCATGGATGGATTATTAATAATTTAGTAGTGAACAATATAGATCTTATACTCATGGCTCGTGAACAATTATTTACGTATAACATATAACAAGTGTCAAATGGATACATTGTTCTCATGATGGCACATAGCCCAAGAATTATGAAGCAAACACATAGGCTTCATATGAATGAATGGTATGACTAACATAATTCATGAACAATATGAATTATCTCATAATAGAAGAGATTATATTATTGGTGGTACATATAATGAAGAAGGCATTATAAGCCTTTATGGTTCAAATACAAATATAGTAGTATATTTTCTACTTACCCCTTGCTTTTCCTTTCTAATGCTCATATCACCATTTCCATACATGAAACTCATCACCTTCCTGGCTCATCTTACCTACATATCGAATTTCAATTCACATATTAACTATACTTCATGTAACCTTAGCCTTATAACTTGTGTCCTTCAAATCTAATTATAGATTCTTAATTCTTACTCTTAACTATCAATTATTTCTTAATCATTTACAAAATACCCAAACTTGATTTTAGGGTTTACACATATTAGGGTTTCTATGGATTTAGCTCAATAAAACTCATGTCTTGCATTTAATGCTATAAATATCATCTATTAAACTCATAATTATGTATTAAACCTTAATCAAACAAAGCTCAAATGGAAAATCAAAGATTAGAAGATTTACCTCAACAATTTCCTTTTAACCTCAAATCCATAGATCTTCCAAATCAAGAATAAATCTCCTTAGATCTTGTATATCATTTGATATCTTGAGTATAAAAGACTAATCTTAACCTTAAAGAAGCATATTTAGAGTTTGATAGGGTTTGGGGACTGTTAGTGTTGGAGAAATTGAAGAAAAATTAGATTTCTCGCATATGGGCTGCTGTCTTTTTATAGCCCCGATGGACATTGCGGTCTCGATATGCCAGTCGTAGTCATGATTCTCATATAGCGGTCGCAACATGATCTTCGCGATCACTATCTAGTACTGTTCACGTGACTGTTCCTTTTGATATCGCGGTAGCTACACACAGGTCGCAGTCGTGATTCTCTTTCAGCCAATTCCCCAAATTCAGGCAAAGAGGTTCGCAATCGGCTTCGCGTCCAAGGTTGCGGTCGTAACTCACTTGTCGCGGGCGCGAATCATGTCCTGCAATCCCACTTAACAAATCAACCTTCAATCCTTAAGAAATTTAATCCTTATTCATTCATACACGTGAACTAATATTCATACATATGGTCGACAAGTAATCTTTTTATGAACTTAGGTATTACGGTATCCTTGTATTTCTAATTCAATCCGATATAACACTTGGAACTCACTTGACTTAGTTCACGAAAAATTCACACATAATCTCATAGCATGGCAACTCTCATACATTATTCATCCATTCTTACTACATAGAAAGTTAATATATAGTTAGGGTATTACAACGCATTTGCAGACACTACTGAAGATTGGATTTGTGAGAATTTAGAGAAATTTTGGTTGGGTTTTGAAAATTCGCCAAGGTGGAGATTTGTTGACTTTGGCTCCTATGGCTCATTTTTCATCCCACAATTGTGGACTTATTTGGCTCATTTGTAATGAGCAAATATCCCACATCGAATAGATGTGGGATATGAGAGGGGGGACTAAAGTTATAAAAGGAGTCTCCCCCTCCTTTGTTAAATGATCCTAAAAATAACTAAGCCCATTTGTATTTTAAGGCTTTTGTTGTTTTCTCTCTCTCTTTCTTCTCTTCGTAATATTTCTTTGTTATATTGAAATATTATTTTGGTAGTGTCCAAAGACGTAGGCATAATTGGCCGAACCTCGTTAAAATTTTAGTTTTCTTTTATTGTCTATTTAATAGCTATTGTCGGGTATAGTTGTAGTGAATTATTGTCTTATTAAATTACTTGTCTTGGTAAAATTCTGGCTAAGGAAAAACTTGGTACTTAAGTGTGTCCTTTGTGACCCACCTCTCTTTCTTGGAAATTTATCTTGTGGTGATTTGTTAGTATAATCATTCTCACTCTATTCACCTATACAATAGTTTCAAAGTGAATTTGTCATTATTGGTGGAAGTAAAAACCCGAATTTCACAACATGAACTACTTTGTAAAAATCCAAAAAAAAATCTCAATTTCAACCATTTTTCGTGAAGCAGTTCAGAGTTGTGAAAAGGAAAAGTGGAGGGATTCCATGAATGAAGAAATGCAGTCCCTTAGAAAAAATCAGACATAGGAGCTAGCTAGTCTACCAAAGGGAACAAAGGCAATTGGATGCAAATGGGTATTCTCTAAGAAAGATGGATTTCCTGACAAAAATGATGTTCGCTACAAGGTAAGGTTGGTGGCTAAAGGCTACGTGCAGATGGACGAAATCGATTATAATGAAGTATTTTGTTGGCCTTGGTAGTACAATTAGATTTGAAACTAGTCCAATTAGATGTAAAAACTGCATTTTTACATGGAGACTTGGAAGAGGAAATCTATATGACTCAGCCAAAAGGGTTCAAGGTTGCTGGAAATGAAAAATTAGTGTGTAAACTTTGAAAATCTTTATACGGATTAAAGCAATCTCCAAGGCAATGGTATAAACGATTTGACAATTTTATGTTGGGGAAGAAGTACACAAGAAGAAAATACAATCATTGTGTGTATTTGCATAAGCTACAAGATTGATCCTACATTTATCTTCTCCTTTATGTTGATGATATGCTAATAGCTTTAAAGAATCATAGAGAGATTGAGAAATTAAAGGCTCAGCTGAATAAGGAGTTTAAAATGAAGGATTTAGGTGAAGCTAAGAAGATTCTCAGGATGGAGATAAACAGGGATAGGAAATTGGGGAGAATTTGTTTGACTCAGAAGCAATATCTAAGAAAGGTACTAAAACGTTTTGGCATGAATGAGAAGTCAAAACTTGTTAGTACGCCTCTAACTCCTCATTTCAAGCTAAGTGGATCTCTGTTACCGAAGAATGATGCTGAACGGGAATACATGTCAAAGGTCCCGTATGCAAGTGCTGTTGGCAGCTTGATGTATGTTATGGTGTGTATAAGGCCCGACATTTCACAGGCTGTTGGGGTAGTGAGCAGGTACATGCATGATCCTGGAAAGGAGCATTGGCAAGTTGTGAAATGGATTATACGGTATATTCTAAACACCGTAGATATTGGATTGATGTTTGAGTGGGATAGACAGGTTGGTCAGTATGTAGTCAAATACTGTGATTCTGATTATGCTGGTGATTTGGATAAGCGTCGATCAACTACTAGTTATGTATTTACACTTGGGAAAGCACCAGTTAGTTGGAAGTCTACCTTACAGTCAACAGTTGCTTTATCTACTACAGAAGCATAGTACATGGCAATTACAGAGGCTGTAAAGGAGGCAATTTGGCTTCAAGGGTTGCTTAGTAAACTGGGAGTTGGACAGAGGCACATTAAAGTGTACTGTGATAGTCAAAGTGCTATTCATTTAGCAAAGAACCAAGTTTATCATGCAAGGACGAAGCACATCGATATCAGGTATCACTTTATATGGGAGATTCTGGAAGAAGTTCAAGTACTAATTCAGAAGATTCGGACTACTGAGAATCCTCCTGACATATTGACAAAAGTTGTAACGACGGTCAAGTTCAAGCATTGTTTGGACTTGATAAAGGTTGGCGCTTGAAAGCGCTTTTGCAGACACTACTAAAGATTGGATTTGTGAGAATTTAGAGAAATTTTGGTTGGGTTTTGGAAATTCGCCAAGGTGGAGATTTGTTGACTTTGGCTCCTATGGCTTATTTTTCATCCCACAATTGTAGACTTATTTGGCTCATTTGTAATGAGCAAATATCCCACATCGAATAGATGTGGGATTTGAGAGGGGGGACTAAGGCTATAAAAGGAGTCTCCCCCTCCTTTGTTAAATCATCCCAAAAAACAACTAAGCCCATTTGTATTCTAAGGCTTTTGTTGTTCTCTCTCTCTTTCTTCTCTTTGTAATATTTCTTTACTATATTGAAATATTATTTTGGTAGTGTTCAAGGACGTTAGCATAATTGGCCGAATCTCGTTAAAATTCTGGTGTTCTTTATTGTCTATTTAATAGCTATTATCAGGTATAGTTGTAGTGAATTATTGTGCTATTAAATTACTTGTCTTGGTAAAATTCTGGCTAAGGAAAGACTTGGTACTTAAGTGTGTCCTTTGTGACCCACCTCTCTTTCTTGGGAATTTACCTTGTGGTGATTTGTTAGTACAATCGTTCTCATTCTATTTATCTATTCAATAGTTTCAAGGTGAATTTGTTATTATTGGTGAAAGTAAAAATCTGAATTCCACAACATGAACTACTTTGTAAAAAGCCAACGAAAATCTCAATTTCAACAAAATCCTGATTTGTAATCAATCATCATAACCTTCAAATATCAGCTTACTTGTGACCATCCTGTCAACAAAAGCATTATTTAATCATATGGATTCTTAATAATAGTATAATTATAAATAAAAAGTGACAATATCAACAACATACAACATCAATATATATTGTAACTCAAAAGTCACATGTATCATGTATGATTTTTGATGATTATATCATAAAATACAGTCAAACTAAAATTTCTTCTCATATAAGGTATAAAATCCAGACAACTATAACATTTAATTCTGAAAGTATAACTTAACTACAAATTTGTTAACTACTTTGTTAAAAAAAATAAAAAACAACAACAACATCAAAAAATTAAGTAAAGAGACCGTGAGAAATAAAAAGTAAGAAACTATAAGCTTAGAGAGAAATTAATGCAATGCATCTTATTTACAATTTTGCTGTAATTTTTTATCAAAATAACATAAATGAACCCTTCAAGTCCTTAAATGGTATATAAATTGAGAGAATTTTAGGAACATCATAATCTTTTAACTTGTTAAATATCATATGTTGATTATTAATTTAGACTCAGTTGTTGTAATTCAATCAAATTACGGAGAGAGATGTAATTTTCAAAAAATATCTTCCCAGCCTGTGTTTATGAGTAAACACTTAAACATAGTTTACCCTCAGGGAAAAATAAGCACCATATGAATATAAAGTATCTTGTCATCTAACATGAAAAATGGGTTCATTAAGCATATTATAAATCTATAGATACTCTTCTTTTCTCA
The DNA here is from genome assembly GCA_949750685.1 of Vernicia montana. Lineage (NCBI taxonomy): Eukaryota > Viridiplantae > Streptophyta > Magnoliopsida > Malpighiales > Euphorbiaceae > Vernicia > Vernicia montana. The sequence continues at coordinate 4,805 of CATKHJ010414765.1, read as the reverse complement.
CCCCCAATGAAATGGGTTCATTAAGGAACTGAACTCAAATTTATTAAATGAAAAGAAAAGAATACAAATAAGGGAATGTACAACCCCCAAAAAAGAGGAAAACTAAAAAACCAAAACACTAGCTAAAACGAAAGTTTTCACTTCCACAATTTCCATAATAATCTCTATAAGCAAGGGCACCACAAAAAGGTGGGTAAGTAGACCACCATTGCGAAGCTGCAAGAGAGGAACCCTCTTTAGCTAATCTGTCAGCAATGAAGTTTTCCTCCCTGTAGATGTGAGTAGGCAAGAAATGTATTGCTGAACAAGGTAAAGACAATGAGATCATTGCACTCTACATTCCTATGGGACTTCTAAAGATCGGGTCCGAAAAAGATTAACCACATACAAGGAGTCGCATTCCAGCCAAAGAGCCTTCCAACCCAACTCCTAAGCTTTAGAAACTGCAAACATTACCGCTTGAAGCTTTGCCACAAGAGCAAATGAATTTTCGATAGGGAATGCAAAGCAACCTTGAGCAAAACCTCGATGATTCCTAAAAATACCTCATACACCTGAAACTCCTGGGGATCCTATAGATGATCCGTCTGTATTAACTTTCATCAACTAGTAGGCGAGGGCTGCCAAGCAACCAAAATAATCCTTGGAGCCTTAGGGGGTCGGACTGGAATGTTTAGAGCTTTAAATCATGTAAATCCATTAAGTTATTAAACATTGTCCCTAGTTTGAAGAAAACAACTTCTGAGATAGACTTCCAAATTGAATGCAAAGCATGAAAAATATTAGGCACCTGGTCTTCAAAAATAGACAAGTTACGGGTCCTCCAGATAATCCAAATTCCAAACAAAATAACAGTTATCCAAAAAGCATCTAGCTGTGAGCTAAAGCGAAGAGTAAGAGCCTTGGTGATAAGGTCCTTAAAGGAACTAGCTAGAAGCAATTGTTTGCCAAAAAGAGACCCCACTGCTATCCAAATTTATGTAGCAAAAGCACAAGAGACAAAAAGATGATTTATTAACTTCGAGTTACAACAACACAAAGAGCAATAGGAAGCAAAAGAAAAGCCAATTGCTAGGAGCTTGTCTTCTATGGGAAGGTAACTGTGGATTACTCTCCAGTAGAGAAAAGACCTTGATGGAGAGAGAAAATGCTTCCAAATTCTCTTATTCCAAGTGTGTGAAGCCCCATGAGGATGAAAATACTTGTAAACGCTCTTAGCTGATATACGACCACCAAGAGAGAGAGATCAGATGTAAAGATCAACCATTTCATGAGAGCATTTGATGCTGCGAATTTGAGCAGCTAAAGCAAGGACATCTTGAACCAAACGGGGAAGGTCCCATGTATTTCTTTGTAAGAAATCTAACACCTTATCAGACAAGGTATTTCATTGAGAAACAGGTAGATAAAGCTCTTCAGTAATAGGGGGAAAATCCATTGATCATTCCAAAAGCTTAAGTGATTAGACTCACCTAAAATCCATCTCAAATTGGGTTTCATAAATTGGCAAAGACCCTTTATAGATGACCAAATAGAAGATCTAAAATAAGTTTGCTTTTGCTCTCCACAAATCGCAAAAAATCTATTGTACAAGATAGAATTCGAGAATGATCTTTTAGTGAGGCTCTCCAAGCCAGCTTGCTTAACATGGCTACATTGACAACATCTAGTTTTTTAATTCCCAAGCCACCCTTAGCAATAGGTAAGCAACAAACCTTCCAAGGAACGAGAATAAATTTTCGAGACAAGGTAGAACCGGTTGTTACAACCCAACTTCGCAACTGTGACGGTCTTAGGGCATGGAAAAGTATAAGGCCATCGAAAACCCGTAGAACCCATCTAATATATAATCCATATGGCATTATAGCAACTAATAACACATGCTCATCCTCAATATCAGAACCTGAACACATATACACTTATTTATCTCATCACATCACATGCTCATAAGTCACATACATTCTTATATCATTCTAATATTAATAATGAGTTAATACAAATATCACCATTCACGTAATTGCCATATAAGCCAAAAAATATCTCTCTCAACACTCATGGAGTACTAAAGTATCTCAAATACAAGTAAGTCAAATGGAGAAATTACATTGATCAAATTAGTTCTCTAGGTAGAAGGAAGTCTGAAGAACTGAGCTGATAAACACTAATTTCCTGAAAAATATTAACAACAATTAATGAGATCTTTTAGTGAGTAAATAATATACAACCATACTTGTGAGGTTAGGTGTTTCAAGATTAGCTCACGAGGATGGTTTTGTCTCATAACTCAGTAAATAGGTTCACATGGCTCATACAGCAAATGGAACAATGAATATATTTATAACACATGAAATTTTGCATTCAAATAAAATATAACTCATATGGCTCCTTAGATTCTATAATAGATATTTAGCAGAAATCAACAAATTCGAAGCGGAGGGCTCACCTCATGAATATATATATAGAGCAGAAGCTAGTTGTTACACATGCTCTCCTCGTGAAATATAAGGTAGAGACTAATTGTTACGCATACCCTCCTCATTCACTAAAAAAAAAAAAAAAAAAAAAGCAATTTAGCAACGGACGAAATCTATCGCTAAACCAAGAAAATCCGTCGCTAAAGGTCATTATCCATGGATTTTGTTCCTTGCTAAATTTGTCCTCGCTAATATGTGGAGCAAGGCTTGCTTCATTAGCGACAGACCCTAATTCGTCGCTAATTTTCATTTTTTTTAATTTTTTATTTAAATTAATTATCCAATTTTTATTTTAATTTTCTTTAATATATTAATTATCTTTTCTTATATATATATATATATATATATATATATATATATATATATATATATATATATATATATATATATATAAATTTTTTATTAATTGTCTTTTTTTCTTTAATATAATAATTTTTTTAAAATTAATTATCCAATTTTTTATGTCCAATTAATTTTCATAAATAATAATAATAATAATAATTATTATTATTATTAAAAAGAGAAGATAATAGATGAAGAAACAATAATAAAAAAAAATGAAGATAAATAATAACAGAGAAAAAAATGATAAAAAAAAATAATAGAAAAAAATAATAAGAGTGAGAGGAAGAAAGAAAATATTATCAAGAAGAGAGAAAATGAAAAGAGTGAGAGAAAAAATGACGGGAGGGAGAAAGAAAGTGGTATTTATAAAGAAAAATTGGGAGGAAAATGTTTATTGAAATTAGCAATGGATTTGTTAAATCCCAAAATAAGCGAAAAAATGAAAAATTGGATGGAAATTTTTTTGAGATTAGCGACGGAAAAATTCGTCGTTAAATCTCAAAATAAGCAGAAAAATGAAAAGTTAGCGACGGAATAGGTGTCTGTCGCTAATTAGAAACGGACATGTCATAGCTAATCCGTCACTAAAATCGGCACCAAAAACTGGCGCGATATTTCGCGATAGAATAGTTACGAAATTTGTACGTTGCTAGTCTGTCGCTAATCCGTTTCTAAATTACAAAAAAAAAATTTGCTTATTTCATCGCTAAATAGCGACGAAAACAATATGTAGTTAAAATCCATTGCTATTCTGCTGATTTCTTGTAGTGATATAGAGCAGAGGCTTGTTGTTACATATTACTCCCCTCATGATTGCATGAAGTTGATCGGACTTCATATTTAGGACAATTTATCCTTCTTAGATAGAGATTGGATACTATACCCTATCCATTGGGTTACACTGTATACAATGTTTGATGTATTGCCCTCATCAATTAGAAATTTCTGCTTTAAAACTCATAGTTTCTTAGCATATGAATAGATAACAAATAAGGTTTATACAATTTACATTTATAATGAGTCACTTTAAATTTGAGTTATTTCATATTAAAGTAATTTTGAATTGCAAATGAAATGAGTTATGTATTGGATTGACCATTAAAAGGAATTTTATGCATAATTTAAATCAATTTTGCAGATTTCAAATTATGTTGTATATTATATTAATTTTTCAAAAATAATTTATTTTAAATTATACCTTATTTCAAGTTAAATGAATCAATCTCAATATCACCTTATCAAATTGCATAAGTTAACTCTTAACAGTTAATTAAGGAAAAATGCCAATGAAATTTATAAGGATTCATCCAAATCAAATTTATAAATTAAGTCAAAGTGTATCAATATTAATTTTTACCTATCTCAAAAAAAAAATAATTTTTACCATATATAATTCACTGAGGAGAGACTTTAGTAAATGGTTTGGAAATTTTATTTTGTTAATTATGTTGAATTGTTCTTGATTCAACTCCATTTCAATTCGAGAAAGATTCAAATCTTGTCAAGTTTTGAATTTAATCCAGTCAAATCTAAAATAAATCATATTGGAGTTTAGGTTAAGGTTATACTTGTTTATGAACTGAATTTAAATTTAAAAAAATTAAAATTTTCAAAAGCTCATACCCAATTGGGTCAACGTGACCTTGACTTTGATTGGGAATGACAATGGAGTGAGAAATTTCTATTATTTACGAATATTTGTTCGAACGGGATGGAAATTTTCTGATTTTTATTCTTATAGAGGTGGGAATGGGGGATATTTCTTTCTCGTTAGCAAGGATGGGGCGGGGGCAAGGATGAGAAGTGTACTCCCCACCCCATGGAGATCTCCGTCCTCATTTCCGTGAGATCTGATATTATATTTACATAATTACCCTTAACATAAAAAGTATATTATTTAATTACCCATATATATATATATATATATATATATATATATATATATATATATATATATATATATATAAAACATGTATTTTTGTGTCT
>CATKHJ010414649.1:0-11868 GCA_949750685.1 Vernicia montana | reverse complement strand
ATTTTATTCTCTTAACCAAACTTAAGAAATTAAAATGTTTATTACTAAAACCTAATCCCCGAGCCCTCTTTGGTCACTCGCGGATTAGTGCTTTTCCATTGAGATAAAATAAATAATTTGGAGTCATTTCATTTGGGTTTTCCTTTAATTTTCCCAATTAAAATAAATAAAATTAAAGTGACGACTCCCTGTCACATAAAGCGAAAATACAAATTCTAATTTTTAAACTCACAGCGGATTCCAGATGCGTGGAGTTTCTCCTAAAGAGCATTTTGATTCCTTTTAGCGGATCGAACCGGTGCTCGGGAGAGGCCTCACAGAAGGGCTTGGGGATGATTTTCACAAATTATGATGTGGGAAAAATGAAGCAAGAACGCGCTGCCGCAGGGCTTGCCCTGCTGCAGTCGCAAGCCAGGCTGCTAATTTTTTTAATTTTATTATTTATTATTATAATTATAATTATATATTTTAGGCGTACAAAATTAGGGATTCACAGTTGCCCCATTATCAGAATTGCCTTATCTGTAAGATGATTCTAATAATAGTGAACTTGGAGAAAAGGTGTGAACCCTTAAAATTGTACCTCCAGATGATCAATTTTCAATTACGAACTCATTGAATCAAACCGGGCCCAAATCGGATCAGAAATGGGCCAAAACAGACCAAAACATTGCCAAACTAAGTCAAACCTGAACCAAGCCAGAGGCATCTTAGGCGGCACCAGAAGTGTGCCGCCCAAGCGGGTGGTACCCCAAGCATGCCTCACGTGCTGCCGATGGTGCCGCCCACCTCCTCACCATGCTTCTTCTATAAATAGCTTTTCCCTTCTTCAGAAAAAGGGGAAAGAGAGGGAGAGAATCTGAAAAATTCCTTATTTATAGCTAAAGTTCTGTTGATTTTGATACATAAAAATTACATTTTTATATCCAAGTCCATCACCTATAAAAATTATTTTAATTTAAAGTTGTTATTACAATTTTGGAGTTCCTAATCCAAAGTGTAGCTCAGATCCGGAGTAAAACTCGCCCCATTCATAAGAAATCCAAGAAAAGTAAAGGTAAAATTCCTTTCTCTTGCATTTTAAAATTCTAAATTCAAATCTAGAATTCATCTTACTGCACCTTATTTAGATCTAAAATTTAATAATTTAAAATCTGAATTAAATTAATAAACCAAATCAACTTTTATCAAAACCCCTCCTTCGCAAGAAGGAAGAACTGTGTGGGGTTTGATTCCCATTCAACGGGATACACAGGCATACTAATCTTTAAAGTATCAACTCCAAAATATTTTAAATAATATTTTTCCCTTTTTATTTGTCTTTATTTTATTGCTTTATATGTCCTTTATGAATTTCCATTATTAAATCAATTGAGGAATATATATACTTTTTCTATTACCCATAAGGGCTAGAGGAAAGATTCTCTTATCTTATTTTGCTTTTTGCTTATTTCTCTATAACTGTTATTCACATATAATTCTTGCCTCATTAACAATTGTTTCATTCATCATTTTTACTCATGTTCATTAATGCATGAAAATCATCTTTTATACATAAAATTTATTTTGTACTTTCAACCAAACTAGAGAAATTTACTGTTTATTACCAAAATCTGATCCTCAATACCTCTTTGGTCACTCGTGGATTAATGCTTTTCCAGTGGGATAAGATAAATATTTTGGAGTCAATTTAAATTGGGTTTTCCTTTAATTTTCCTAATTAAAATAAATAAAATTGAAGTGGCGGCTCCCTTTACAATGCCAAAATACAAAAATCCAATTTTTCAAAACTCATAGCGGGTTCCAATAGTGGAGTTTCTCCTAAAAAGTATTTCGATTCCCTTAGCGGATCGGACTGGTGCTCGGGCGAGACCTCATAAATGGATAGAAAAAAGGAACCAAAATGATGTTTAGGTCGATGTTTGGATGGGTAAAATGATGAAGGAAGATGGTAAAAGGAACCAAATGGATGTCTAAATTAGGATTTGGACATGTTTGGGTGATATAAATTATTAAATATAAAGAATATGGCAAAAGGAACCACATGGATGTTTAGGTGATTGTTTTTAAATATTTATGGGTGAAAGTTTACTGATAAATGAAAGCAAAAAAAAAAAAGAATCAGAAGGATATCTAGGTCAATAGCTAGATATTTCTAGGTGAAGGATGGATATGATTAACTTAGATAAGGAGACGAGGGAATGAACCAGAGGGATGTCTAGGTTTAGACATTTCTGGGTGAAGAAAATGGAAAAGGAACCAAATTGATGCCTAATTGAGAAATTAGACGTTTTTGGGTGGATGATGATAAGGAAATGGAAAAGGAACCATAGGGATGTCTAGGTGATCGTTGCTAGACATTTATAGGTGAATTGATTGATAAAAGAAGCTTGCTCCTGGTATCTTTTGGATTGGATTTGGAATTGAAGTGTGTAAGACCTCACCCGAGCACCGGTCTAATCCGCTAAGGAATTGAAATGCTCTTTGGGAGAAACTCCACAATTGGAATCCGTTATGAGTTCTGAAAATTGTGTTTTGTATTTTTGCATTGTAAAGGGAGTCACCACTTTAATTTTATTTATTTTTATTGGGAAAAATTAAAGGAAAACCCAAATGGGAAAACCAAAATGAAATTGACTCCAAATTATTTAATTAATCCCACTGGAAAAGTACTAATTCACGAGTGACCAAAGAGGACTCGGGGATCAAGTTTTAGTAATAAACAGTAAATTTCTTTAGTTTAGCTAAAAATGCAAAATAACTTTTATGTATAGATGATTTTCATGCATGAATGAACGAGATTAAGAATGATGGATGAAATAGTTATAAATAATGCAAAGATTATATGAATGGCAGTTATAAAAGAACAAACATAAATAAATTATAAAACTAATAAGATAGAGATGATCTTTTCTTTAGCCCTTATGGGTACTAGGAAAAATACATATTCCTCAACTAATTTAATGTAAAGATAAAGAACATACAAATAAAAGACACACGAATATGAAAGGGAAAAATATTATTTAAAATATTTTGGAGTTGATGCCTTAAAGATTGACATGCCTGCGTATCCCTTTGAATGTGAATCAAACCCCACGTAATTCTCTCTTCTTGTAAATGAGGGGTTTTGACAAAAGTTGATTTGGTTTATTAATTTAATTCAGATTTTAAATTAATAAATTTTAAACCTAAAGAAAGATGCAGTAGAATGAATTCTAGATTTGAATTTGAAATTTTAAAAATGCAAGAGAAAGGAATTTTACCTTTGCTTTTCTTGGCTTTTTCGCGAATGGGGCCAGCTTAATTATGGATCTAAGCTCCACCTTGAATCTGGAACTCCAAAATTGTAATTGTAGGTAATAACAACTTTAAAGTAAAATAAATTTGGTAGGTGATGTACTTGGATATAGAAAAAGTGATTTTTGTATATCAAAATTACCAGAGTTTCAGTTATAGAACAAGTGTTTTTCGAATTCTCTCTCCCTCCTCCTCTCATTTATGAAGAAGGGAAGGGCTATTTATAGAGAAAAAATGGTGAGGAGGTGGGTGGCACCACCAGCGGCACGTGCAACACGCTAGTGGTGTCATGCCTCCTTGCGATACGCTTGGGCGGCACACTTCTAGTGCCGCCGCCGCCCAGGCGGTCCCTGGCTTGGCTGAGGTCTGATTCAGGTTTGACCCGATTTAACACTATTTTGGTCCGTTTTGGCCCGTTTCTAATTCGATTTGGGCCCGGTTTGATTTTATGAATTTGTAATTAAAAACCAATCGTCTAGGGGTGTAATTTTAAGGGTTCGCAAAGTGATAATCTCGGTCTACTTGGATAAAAGATAATAAGGCTATCTTAGGATTGGTCTGATTTTAGAAGAGAAACCTAATTTAGATTTAAGGTATGGATCTTAAGGCTATCCTAAGATGAGTCTTATTATAGAAGGAAAACCTAATTCATATTTAAGGTATGGATCCTAAGGCTATCCTAGGATGGGTCTTATTATAGAAGGAAAACCTAATTCATATTTAAGGTATGGATCCTAAGGCTATCCTAGGATGGATTTGATTTTAAAGTTGAAATTGGTTGGTTTGGGTGGAGGACCTTTTGAGTGCATGATTCAGGAATTCAAATTAATGATCCATCTTAAGAATTTGGATTGATGATTCATCTTGATTTAGGAATTCGGATTGATGATCCGTCTTGATTTAGGAATTTGAATTGATAATCCATCTTGATTTATGGAATTCGGATTGATGATCCGTCTTGATTTATAAAATTCAGATTGATGATCCATCTTGATTTATGGAATTTGGATTGATGATTCGTCTTGATTCAAGAGCTCTGATTAGCGACCTGTTTAGTGTGAAATGCATCTAAATATGCAAAGATTTTTATGAATTGGATACCTTGAACTTGTGAAGGGTCAACTTGGTATGAGAGTGCTAATCTTTTTGGGAGGAAGGTGCCCCCATTTTGGAAGAATGCAGAAAAGTGCCTCAGTTATTTGGCCCTAAGTTGACTGTTTGGCTTGAGAAATGATGGTTATACCTGAGGATGGTTGAAGGCCATGAGCTTGTCGGCCTAGAAAGAAATTGTTTTTGGAAAGCTAAGTCAGGTGTTGGCCTTAGAGGAGGTTATGTTTGGAAGGCTCGGTCAGATTTATCCCCATATAAAATTAGGTAGGAAAGGCTCGGTTAGGTTTAGCCTTGGAGAAGATTAGGTAGGAAGACTCGGTTAGGTTTGGCCTTAGAGAAGATTAGGTAGGAAAGGCTCAGTTAGGTTTGGCCTTTTCAAAGGTGAAAATTGTGGGTTGGCTTTTGTTTGGAGAAGATTAGGTAGGAAAGGCTTGGTTAGGTTTGGCATTTTTAAAGGTGAAGATTGTGGATTGGCTTTTGTGTGTCCATCTGTTAAGAGTCTGCCTCTGGTCATGGCTTTTAAAGGTGATTTGACCAGTTGGTTTGCCCCTTTCTCTGACTAGTTGGGCTGCCTAAAATTAGTTCAATAATCATCGGCCCAAGGGATTTGTGGGTTTGCTTCACATGGCCCATAAGTTGGGGCTTGCCCTTGGGATAGGGATTAAACTAGGGATGGTTTGCCAGCCTTGAGGGACTTAGACCTTAGGGATTAGATGATTTTCCAAGGAAGCTTGGATCTGGAGGGATGGTATGATATGCCAATGAGGCCTGGATCTGGAAGGATGGTATGTTTTGCTAAAGAAGTATGGGATGGGCTTTGACTAGTTCGAGCCCTTTTTAATCATCTTGAAGATGATAGGTCTTGGGAGTTATGGCTTGACTTTGGCTTTACCAAAGAAACTGGGTTTCAAGGATCACGAGTCTTTGAGAGACTTGGGATTTTTGGTGGGCTTAGCCCTTGGAAGATGAGATTTTACCAAGGAGACTTGAGTTTGAAAGAAAGATAGGTTGGATCTTTTGAAAAGTTTTGGGGAGGTTGTATGATTTTGCTATTGTAACATCATTATGGAGAAGACAAGCACAACTTATCTTATTGTTTGAGATTGAAGAAACTCTTTAGAGTGACGGGACTCTTGGGGAGACATTGGATTGATTTGGATGATGACCCGAAAGACGTGCTCCTGAATGGATGATAAGAGTTATTTTAGCTTTTTGAGCTAAAAGACATGACAGACAACTTGAAGGATATACCCTTAATGAATGATAAGGGCTACTTAGCTGCTTGAGCTAAGAGATGTGATGGATGACAGGAAGGATATGCCCCTTCTAAATGATGAGAACAATGTGACAAATTACTAAAAGACGATATGGAGGACATACCCATGATGGACTGATAGAAGACGATTCGAAAGGCGAGCCCCTAAGGAGGGATCAGTCAGAAGATGATGACTTAATAAGATATGCCCTTAATGTGGGATAAGGGTATAAGGAACAGAATAATTTGACCATGATGAATCTTTTTTTGTAGCTCTAATCTTCTGCCTAAGCCGCCCTTTCGGGTTTTTAACTCGATGAGCTTGCTCTAATTTCTGCTTAAGCTGCCCTTTCAGGTTTTCAGCTTAGCGAGCTAATCAATGAATTTTGGCATTTAAAAATTATTCCACCATGATTTGGGCTTCTTCTTCCCTTCATCTTGGGGCTTTAACCTTTGTCTAGACTATTCCATTGAATTCTTAGCCTAGAGAGAAACCTTGTGAGGATATCAGGTCCTTTTTTAGATTGTTGCCCCTTATTGAGGTGCTATATATGTTTGATTACCCAAAAGTGCAATGGGTAACTTCATTGAATTGTCTTTCACTTCGATTACTCTAATTGAAGAGATCACCACTTGGTGTTCTTTATTATCTCGACTATCCTTTGGTTGGGAGCTGGTGAAGCAGCTGCTGATGCGGGCACAAGAATACCTTAAGTTTTGATTTGTCCAAATCATGGTGGATTTTATGGTGAAATGCAAATGTTTGCCAAAATTCATTGATTCTTTAGCTTTATTTATTTATTCTTTTTTTTAAGACGCAACTATTTTAGACTAAACAAAAAAGATGAGAATAAAGAAGTGCATGAATAACATACATGTTTTATTACAAAAGGAGAAGATAGTACAAAATAGAAGCAGAATAAAAATGACAGACTAATACTCGAACTCAAACTTAGATTTTGAATATGGACTCGGACTCGAATTTGAATTCAATCTCAAATAAGTCAGATCAATTGAGCTTGAACTCCTCCATAACATGCTACTTGGGCAGAGGTGAGGTGAGATAAGGTGGGGTCTATCTTCCATTTTGGTGAAGATACATGGATCATAGTGATGGATTCAGCTTGAAAGGGAAGGTGAAATCGAGGCATACCGGTCTTAGCCTTAAAGGTCATAAGTGTGGTTAAGGCAACCATATTAATTGGGTTAGCCATTGATACCTTGAAGCAAAACCAAAATATACCCAGTGAGTGATTGGTGGTGATAAGAGTAAAGATATACATACTCTGAGGGAAAAGGATTCCCTATGGTGTTGTGGGTCAACCATTTTTGGGTTTTGAGTATGATAGGCCAAAGGTATTAGGCTTCGAGAATTTCCTAAGGTAGGATGGGTCAAGGTCTTGGGTTTGGGGTAGCATGTTGGGCCAAAGGTATTGGGCTTTGAAAATTTCTTAAGGTAGGATGGGCCAAGGTCTTGGGCTTAGTATGTTGGGCCAAAGGTATTAGGCTTTGGAGGTCTGGAGTATATTGGGCTAAGGTTGTTGGGCATAAGGTAATGGGTTGGTCTTAATGGTAATGGACCAAGGGTGTTGGGCTTAAGGTATTGGGTAATGGGTTAAGGTGGTGGGTGCTTAGGTTAAAGGTTTACAGTGACAGTTTAGGGTTTATAGGGTGAAGGTGATTAGGATAGAGGTGAGGGTGTTTAACCCTTATTCGATTCAAGGCTCCATTTGAAATGAATGCATTTTTCTTTTTTTGTACATTATGAATGCATGATATGCATGGGAAAAATATTTCATGAAGATGCAATTATGCAAGGCTTTGATTATGGTACGTACAACCTAAGGTCAGGTTTTAGGTTCATTACATGAAAAGGTAAAGGTGGTTGGAATTGGGTACCCGTCACACTAGAACAGCGATATACCTAACCACATGTGAGTCAAGGAGTCTCGCGTAGATCCAACAGTACATGCTTACTCGTTACACCTTTGAAAGGATTAAAGAATTCGTCGCGGGGTGGATGATTACACTATCGGCGAATAGACCCGATGAAGGTTACACACTCGATACTACTCACTATCCATTGTTTTCCTAAAGAACTAGGTTTATAGGTAAAGAGCCAATGCAAATGATGTATGAAAGTCACAACTATGTTAAAAGCCAAACTTTTTTAACCAATTATTAGTCCTTTTATTTTTCCTTTTATTAAAAAGAAATTGTCCCCAATGGAGTCGCCAACTGTGAGGCCTCGCCTGAGCACCGGTCCGATCCGCTAAAGGGAATCAAAATGCTAATTTGGGAAAGAACTCACGAAGAAGCCCTCGAGCTTAGATTGGTTGATTTTGAAAATTGATTTAGAGTCACCACCTTAATTTTATTTTAATTGGGAAAAGATTAAGGAAAAAACTCAAATTGACTCCATTTAATATCCCAATGGAAAAAGGTCACTAGCCTCAAAACCAAAGAGGATTTGGGGACTAGGTTTTCAGTTCGTTTTAATTAGTTTGGCACTTAACAAAATTGTGACTTTAAAAATTAATTTCATGAATTATGTACAATATAACAAATGCATGATTATGTAAAAAAACAAAATAAGGAGGAAATAAAAGAAAGAGAAAGATAAGAGGAAAATAAAGTTACAACAAAAATCTAAATTAAGGGATACCTCCTCTAGCCCTTATGGGTTCTAGGAAAGTCACACATTCCCCAAACAAATCCTAATAAAATCAATATAACAAAAGAAATTAAATTAAAGTGAAGAAGGTGATGGGGGGAGAAGTTGGTTAGTTTTAGTTGGATTCGATGTTTGGACCAAGCATGCCTACATATCCCTTTGAATTGGAATCAAAATCCATGCAGTTCTCCCTTCTTACGAAGGAGTTTTAATCTAGCATTTTATCATGTTTTGATTGATTGATTGATTTGAGAGTTGAGTTGATTGATTGGATTGATTTTAATTGATTACCAGATTGAATTAATTATTTTAGATTTTAATTAACTAACCTAAATGAATCAATTAAGAAAGTCGGGAGTAGAAGAGAAAAAAATTAGGCAAAGAGCCCAAAGGAGAAGAAGAGAATCTCGAGGAAAAAATAAATAAATAAATAAATAATGAAAAGGAAAAAGGAAAAGGAAAAGATGATTACCTTGTGCTCGTGCGGCTTCAAGTTGGAGGAAATTTGTGTTGGTTAGCGGCGGACTTGCCTCGGATGGCGGAGAACTAGCCTCGGACAACAAGAAGCTTTTGACTTGACGGGTAGGTTTGGAAAGTCGCAACCCAATTTGCTTTGCAAAGCCAGGAGTAATATTAAAGTAAAAATTTAAAATTTAAAAAAATTAAAATTAAAGAGCTTGTTCCTTGGTGAACCAAGCTAAAAGAATATTTTAGACTTGCTTTGAGATCACAGGTTGATCAAGCAAGTCCAAGTTGTGAAAAAACTGAGTTGGGAGGTCTGAATATATAGTGGAAGGGCCTGGGGATGATTTTCACGAATTCTGATGTGGGAAAAATGGAGTAGGAACGTGCTGTCGCGGGCTGGCTCTGAGGTTCGGTAGAGGCCACCTGCGGCAACCGCAGGCTGCTCCTGCGGTACCGTAAGAGGCACTTGCGGTAACAGCAGGGCTGTCCTATGGCAACCGCAGGACAGGCTGCTGTTTTTTTTAATTTTATTATTTATTATAATTATAATTATATATTTTGGAGGTACAAAATTAGGGGTTCACAGTACTGAATCCTCATGTTCGCTTTACTTGCGCCGACCGAGCCCTTTACTCGTTCATCTGTACCAAGTCCTTTGTTCATCTTCGTCTTGTCTATACCGAGCTTATCTATCTATCTAGAATTTTCTTCGCCCGTGAAGTTCATCCTTGTAGCCAATCCTCGTCTTATCTACTTCTGTAACACTTCACTTCATCTCGTATTCAAGTTTGTCCTTGTCATAGAAACTCCACCTCGTTTTCAATGTTTGTCCTTACTTACCAAACTTCCACTTGTCACCATCTTTTCCCTCGATATCAATTACTCGCTTACACCGAAAGTCTATAAATTCTCATTTCCTTCTCCCAGAACTGGTATAGTCCAATAGAAATCCTTAGCCATCCTCTCATCCTCGTCTTTGCCACTATAGTACTCGTACCATTTAAATATTAGGGTATTACACATTCACTCCCAAATTAATCTCACCTTATTTTTAGGTTAAGACACCAGTTGGTATATGATTAAATATTTTCGTACTTATTGTCATGAAATTTACTAATCTTATAAAAAAATTTCGAGTATGTTAAACAACTAGTTTTGAGAATTTTTTTTTACAAATCAATATTTATTTGAATCTTCAGTATAAATTACATCTATAATTTTTTTTATATTTATTTTTCTAATATTAATTATATTTCAATAAAAATTTTAACAAAATTAATAATACATAATTTTTATTTTTTTTAAAATAATTTCACTTTATTTAAATGAGTCCTACTAGAGTACCCCTGCAGTACCATACTCCTAGCAAATCAAAACCATTTAATTTTTAAGTAATTAATATGGTCCATTGATTAATTACTTGGAACTTGAACAAACAGTGGTAAAAAAAATATTTTTTAAAACCAAAACATAATTAGTTGTCATCCATTAATTGATTTTAATTTTTCTATTAATTATTACAATTATTTATTTTAATTTTTGTATTAATTCAATTGCTTCTCTTCCTCATTCTTGCATCTAAATCCAGTGGAAACACATCTTTTGAAGCATCCATGGTTGGAATAGCATAAAAAAAAAATTGTTGTGCTTCAAAACCAAAATCAAATAAATAAAATATATTCAATATTTAGAATATAGACTTATCTTCCAATTGAAATAAAACCATCAATTTGTTAAAAAGATAATAAAAATAAAAAAGAAGTATAATAGAACTAAGCAATAAAGATTTGAGAATATAACAAATTGATAAAACAATATCTCTCTCCAAAAATAATGTAACAAATAAATTTTCTCAAATAAAAACAATTGATATGCACAAAAAATTGATTCAAGAAAAAAAAAAAAAACTTTTATGTGATTCTTCTTGTATATGAAACTAGACCCAGTTATAATAACTTTTAGGTGTTGCAAATAATAGGCTAGCTTTAAAAAAAAATTTAATTGCATACTCCTTTTCCTAGTTCACAATTTTAATATCTAATCAAACTGGTTTATGTGAGATCTCGCCCAAACGCCCCTCCCCTCGCTCGGAGAAATGCCTTAAGAAAAGGCTAAGCAATTTTTAAGGGAGGTTAAGGAACGAGTTTCGGTGCTCACGATTGGAAGAGGCTATCGCCTCGGAAAATTGATTTGATTTTTGAAAAGGTTCGGGAGTCGCCACCCTAATTTATTTATATGAAAAAATTAAGGAAAAACCCATTTTGACTCCAATTTATTAATCTTAGATTAATTTACCCAAGGATAAAATCACTAATTTTCGAATCAAGTTTTGGCTCGAGGACTAGATTTTTGATTTTGAATAATCTTGATTTGACATTTAAATTTGATTTGACTTTTGAAAAACGATTTCATGGATGACGGATATTGATGTCAATTCATAATGCATGAACATGACATAATTTATGAGACAAATGGAAAAATAAAGAGCAAATATTTAAAGGGCGAGTATTTAAACATCCACAAGTAAAGGAGAGTATTTCCTCTAACCCTTATGGGTATTAGGGAAATCACAAAATTACTCCTTTACTCCAAAAATAATTAGCTAAATAACATTAATTACAATTTATATGGAAAAGCATAAATTTAAATAAATGGGGGAGGGGATTGGTTGGGATTTGGATTTGAAACTTGGATTTAGATTTCAAGCTTGCCTACGTATCCCATTGAATGTGGATCAAAACCCGCGTAGTTCGTTTCACTATGAGGTGAAATGGGGGTTTAAAAATCGGTCAGATTTGATTGGTTTGGTTTGATTTGAGGTTTGATTGAGGGTAAGAGATTATACATTCTTTTTGGTTGGTGGAGGGTGAGTGATTTTACCAGAGCGGAGTTCCGTTTCGAAAAATATGATTGATTTTAAAAAATGGATTTGATTACTCAAAACTTTAATTAATTAAAAAGATTAATTAATTAAAATGATTAATTAACCAATTTGAGTGAAAATTTGATTAAAAAAAGATTAATTAACTAATTAAAATTGATTTTTAATTAATTAATTAATTGAGAG
>CATKHJ010414634.1:0-15202 GCA_949750685.1 Vernicia montana | reverse complement strand
TATCACATAAAATTAATTTTTAGCACATATTTCTAATTATTTATCACAAAAAAATAATAACAAAATTTAATTAATAATAATTTCGTAATAAAATATATATAATAAAATAAAAAATTAAATCTACCTTTTTTTATTATCTTTTTTTTTTTCACAAAAGGAGAATTAAAATGATTTTTTAGCAAAGGACCACCACAATAAAAAAAATTATCTTTCAAAAATTAATTTTGGGACCACTTTCATGAAAAAAAAAATAAAAAAAATTGAGACAGATTTTTGAAGTTAAAAGGAAGAAGAAGGAGTAAAGAGTATTTTTCAGTATTGAGGTATAAGAATAAAGAAAGAGCTGTATTTAAAACCAAAAAGCATCTCTGATTCAACATCCTAGCCGTTAGATCTTTTAAGATCTAACGGCTAAAATTCAAGTCAATAAAATTCTGAAAAAGCTTTAAAACCGGTATTATGAACCTCGGTTTCCGTGTCAAACACAACATACTAGTGACTTTTTGAAACTGGTGTTTAATTCACAACAAAATCGGCATTGTAAATGCCTATTTAAAAGTCAACTGCCAAAAAGTGATATGTTTTAGTATTTATCTTTAAAAATGGCACATTTGAATATATATTTTTTGAAATTAGCATAGCCACAAAAAAAAAAAAACCGAACTAAACACTTTGTTTGGATAGTTAGGAAGAAGAAAGAAAATAAAGAGGGAAAGAAAATTTTAAAATGTGACTTTATTTTCCTTTTAAGTGGGGAAGGAAATTTCAGTCTAGGCTTAAGCCTACCGCATAAGAATTACCTAGAATGGATTTGAAATGTGAGGAATTTGGAAAACGAGTTTTATTAATATTTTTAAAAAAAAATGCTGGTTTTGTTTTTTAATTTGAAAAGAAAAAAATAAAATAGTAAATTCTTCCTATGATGACGTAGTAATCGTGGGTTAGAACTTAAAATTACAGCTCCTCCTACAAGCAACTTCTTACTTCTAGTCAGATTTTGCTTTCTCTAAAAGGTAAAAGCTACTAGAACATCTTTAAATTTCGATTCCACGGGCGAGGAGCAGGCTAGCTGGTCTAAATATAAATCAATTTTTTTTTTTTTTTAAATAAATCAAAAATGTATCTTTTTCCCCTTTCTAAAGTAAACAAATGTATCTCCTTTAAATTTACTTCAGTGTCTAATTCATAAGATATTACATGCACAATACATCACAGATCGTAAAGAGTTACTCATTCCATTACTTTTTAATTGACATTTTAAAAAAAAAAAATTATTTTCAAATTATCTGTCATTTTATTATTATCCTTATTAGTATATATTACTTTATCATTAATGCACATATTATTTAGTAACCAATGAGAAATGAAGGTAATTTGATCATTTTTTCCTAGAACTTAACATAATTAATTGTTTCTTAATTTTTGTGGAAAAAAAAAAATGTCAATTAAAAAGATATGAATGAAGTATTATAAATCTAGTCATAATAGTCAAAGCATACAAATTTAATTATTAATTACTCCCTCCATTCCTTTTTATCTGTCATTTTTTTTTGTTTCATAAAGATTAAGAAATAATTAATTGCTCTAAGTTTCAAGAATAAGATGACTAAATTATCCTTATTGATTATAGAGTAATGAATAATATGTACATTAATTATACAGTATATGATAAAGATAGAATTGGAAAAAAAAATTAAAGTCTTATTGGTTTCTTAAAATGATAGATATTTTAGAAAAAAAATTCTTTCAAAAAACGACAGATAAAAAGAAATGGAGAAAGTAACAAAAATATACTCCCTTTATTCCTTTTTATCTGTCGTTTTTTATTGTTTCACAAAGATTAAGAAATAATTAATTGTTTTAAATTTTAAGAATAAAATGACTAAATTACCAAATTAAAGTTTTATTGATTTCCTAAAGTGATATATATTTTAAAAAAAATTCTTCCAGAAAACGACAGATAAAAAAAAATTAGAGAGAGTAATTAAAATCCAACACGAGCTGAGTGGAACTTGAAACTTCTTGATGCATGAGAGCCTAAGTTTTGGTCTTACCACTAGATCAAAACTTCATTGGCAAAAACAAATCAATCTAATAGGTGGGTAAACCAACCAGCCATATTTTAATTTCCATATGTATGGATTTAGCTGGAATTCAATATACAAATGGCAGAAGTTGTTCTTGCTTTATCATATAATTAATGATGATCAACTCCAGGTCTTCATAACTAATTAAATATTTAAACTAAACTACTTCTTAACCCATGAGTTAAGGTCTTCGTCTTCCCGAATTTAATGTATTAGACTGTGTAGTCAATATCTAATAGCATTTTTTAAACCAAGTATTAGTTAGAATCATCCAATTGAAAAAAGCCTTAAAGAAATAAAAATAGGTGCCTTGAATTTCCTAGAACAAGTGATGATGAGTAAGGACAACAACTACCCTACCTCATACTACACGTAAACAGATCATCTATGAGAAATTCAACGGTTTCAACTATATAAACTAATATATCATAATTTATATATATATAAAAAAAATTAACACTCTTGAAAAGTTCAATTCTTTGAAATTTCCCATTTACATATTTGTATTTATTTACTTCTACAACAAATATCACACAACTCTCTTTGGTCTTTGCCTTATCTTTTGCTTCTCTCTCAAGTTTTAAATTTCTTCTCTAATCTTAATTTCTCTCAAATTCAAGCATAAAGATATGATAGTTTTCATATTTAAATTGATTTTCTTTGCTCTAAATGCGTTATCAAATCTAATTTCGCGGTTAATCTTCACTATATCAGCTTATCTTCTAGTGATAATCATTCAAGCATTTAGAGTACCAGGCCAAGCTGCTCATGGGGCATTACAACAAATTGCAGAGGCTATAAAAACATGTTTTGAGTACTTGTTGCAGCTTGTTATGGAGGCAATAAGTGCTTTATTGTCAAGTGCTTTTGATCTACTTATAGATGCTGTTACAGGGTCAGCTGCTGGTGCAGGGTCAGCTATTGGAGATCTAATTGAAAAGACAAGAACTTCTCTTGATGGGTTTTTGAAAGATAATTTGTCTGAACTTGCTCAGGAATTTTCAGAAATGATTTCAACTATGGTTAATGATTTATGGAACAATTATAAAGAAGCTCTGGGATATGTCACAGAAAATGCTTAGTTGATTATGTAATTGTCCTGTTTTTGTTAGGGATTTCTCTAATTCTTGGTTTGAATTTTTTTTTTTTTTTTTTTTTGGTAATGAATTTTGTAAATAGACTTCTTAACTTATAACTTAATCTACAATCTCAAGAAGATTAGGGGAAAAAAGGACATGTTTCTTATTTTGATTTCTCTTTCGCCTTAGAGATCACTCTCTTTTTTTGTTTTATAATATCACAGAATATCTTGAGTTAACTCTTTGATCTTTAAAAATGATTTTAGTATTACAGGTTGATTTCTATATGTGTTATATTAATTTAAACTTCTTTAATTTTGTTAAAAGTAGACAATATATATATATTAAAATTAAAAGACGCACAAGTCAAAAGTAAATTTCTTCAAGTTTTTTTTTTTTTTTTCAAGAATCTTTGAGAAACTAAGTTCGTGTTATGTTTCATGAGAGAATGTTTTTTCCCAACATTTTTGACAATGTTTAAGGTTACTGGTAAAGGAGAGACAAAACAAGGTGGAAAGGAAAATGAAAAATGTAAGCAATTACGATAAATATTGTGTGGTGGATTTGTTACGCGGACGACTTGGTCTTAGTTTGACAAATTGGCTTGAAAGTTATGTTGCCATTGTCTTGGCCTTTATGTTTCAAAATTCAAACTTCCGGAAATTTGTTTTTAGCTATTGCATTAAAATTTTAAAGTCAATTTGGTATTATTTGTGCCAAAAATTGGATTTATTATCCAATTGAGAAATTCACCACTACTAGATTATGGCTGTAAATGAAAAAAAAATTAATTAAATTTAGTCAGATTATGAACTGTTCAATCATAATTTTTTATATTAAATAATAACTATCTCATAAGGTGAATATGATAATTAATTAATTCTTTGGCAAAAAAATATGATAATTAATTACCTGAATCACAAAGGTGTGTATTATAATTAACACGCCTATGTGTCAGATCATTATTAGTAATCCGTAATCTGAAATGATAAAAATAATTTTCAATCAAGAATTAAAATAGAATTCTCTTGATTGACTAAATTCGTAATAATTTATTACCTAATTTTTATGAGACCTAAAATTAATTTTATATTTTCAAATATGAACTTTGCTCAAAAGTAATTTTAATTTTGTAAAAATCAAGTAAAAATTAATTATTATTACTTGATTAATAATTAAGAAAATTAAGGAAGATTGCTTCTTCAACACGGACATATCTTCTAAAAGGCTTCCAAATTCTTCCACACCCTTGCTTCATGCCATTTATTTTATTTTATTTGTGAGCTCTATGCTTGCATCATTGCTTAATTTTTCATCAATTTTAAATTAAAATAATTAGAATCATACAATCTATGTTTTATCAAGTATTTTTAGTATAAAAGAGAAATGATTTCAAAATAAATAGAAAACATATCATTTTGCGAAAATTTAATTTAATTTATTACTAAATTACATAAAAATATATCGTAATCTCATAAAATTTTAATATTATTAGTTATTATTTAAAAAATAATATACATAATTAGGAAAATAAAATTAATTATTTATATACAATGTTTAAAAGAATATTTATATAAAAATTAAATTAAATTATTTCAAATAAATTTTTCCAACCAAAGTCATAAGAAATTGAAATATTGATTCATATATATATATATAAACTAATACAATAAATCAAAATTATATGTATTTACAACGCATATAAACGTAGCATAGCGGCAAGTGCATTTACATAGATTCAGGCTCAATTTATCTCTTAAGGACTAAAAAAAAATATCACTAGCTTATCTATCAAAATTCGTCGTCGCTTTTTATAGATATGGCTGGGAAGGTCATGTATGCGGTTCAGTACGAGAGCTATGGCGGAGGGGCAGCTGGATTGAAGGTTATTTATTTGCATTCCAATTTCATGAATAAACAGAATTTTGTACATTGATTTGATGTTAGGTCTTATAATTTTGTTATTTGAATTAAAACTTATGATCCAAACACACCATGAAATCCAATTTCATGAATAAACAGAATTGTGTACATTGATTTGATGTTAGGTCTTATAATTTTGTTATTTTGAATTAAAACTTATGATCCAAACACACCATGAAAAGTACTATATATTTAATTTAATTACAGATCTTAAATAAATTTTTTAAGATGTATATTGGATAATTTTAGTTGAAGGTTGGTGAATTGGTGGTTATGGCAGTGCACCCTTTTAATGGCTATTTGGGATCTCAATCCTGAATTGAATGGTATTACTTTTTAATTGTGATTAATGGGATATTGCTAAATACATGAATTCTTGTTTCAGCGTGTTGAAGTTCCAGTACCCCTTCCAAAGAAAGAAGAAGTTTTAATAAAATTGGAAGCTGCTTGTATAAATCCAATTGATTGGAAAATTCAAAAGGGCTTGTTGCGCCCTCTTCTTCCTCGCAAGTTACCTTATATTCCTGGTAATTCAATTTTGCTTTGCTTTGCTTTCGATCTCTAGGGTACTCTTGTTTGCTTTGGAGAGTTTTAATATACACCTCAACGTTTGGTAGGCTGTAACGAAATAATAAAATGTAATGTAATCAAATGGATTTATAGTATGACCTTATGTATTGTAAGTAGAAATGTTTGATTATATTACATTCCATTATGACCTACTAAACGTAGTGTAAATTCAATCTTTCTACTGTAGTTAATTCTCTAAGTAGTTTATTGTAATAATTGAATAGTTATTACTTATTACTCAAATGTATTGTAAGTAGTTAAAATGATGGTGTAATTCACATTTGAACTTGATATAATGATTGGCAGCTAGCTAATTTGACTTATTCACGTTTAGCATTTCTTATGTGAATTCACATTATTTAAAGTTGATAACAACAAAACTTTTTTTTGTGCTGTTATGATTTAGTTATTTGCTAGCTAATATATATGGAATTGCATTGCTTTGTGAATGTTGAGTGGTATGCTGGTTATGTACAGAAGGATACACACATTGGATTTATGTTGTGATGGGTAGAGCTGGAATTTAGAAGAGATGCTATCAGTATGAGAAGCATTATTTAGATGAAATCTCAAGTTTAGAAAGAAATTTGGAATTATTAGTAATTTATGGTTTAGAGGGATGCTAAAAGGAAAATAGTTGGAGAACTCTTATAGCATGCTTGCTGAAGAATGAGCTGATGATCATAGGCAATAGCTTCATTAAGGGAACTGATTAGAGCTGTTGTAAAAGCAAGTCTTTATTAGTACTAACTTTCTCTGCTCATGGACCTAAAACATGCATCACATTTCTTTTGGGTGTTTGATATGGAGAAAATTTAGATGTTTCTGATAATCTAAACTTGAAATCGAAGAGGTATGTTTTTTTTTTTTTTTGAAGGAAAAAAAGAAGAAGAAGAGGAATCTTGTTATGATTAGATAAGTGTCATTCTTTAAGAACTAGTAATAATATTAGAACCAATGTGATCCTCGTACACAATTAAAGACAGATCTGTATTTAAGATCATAAATAGCAAATAAATATCAAAAATATTATTTTTGAGTTTCTAATTGGTTTACTGACAACTTTGCTAAAAAAAAAGTTATTTAATTGGAATGACTGCTCCATGTTATTCATTTGTTGAACATATCTGAATCACAGGCCTGTCTGCTTATTGTTGGTTTTAGCTAGATATAAATTATTATTTCTTGAAGTTTTGCACCGTTTTTTTAATGTACTTATTAGATTCCTTTTCTCCTATCACTACTATGTTAAATTACTTATTAGTTATTTCCCTTTTTGGATTGACAAATTTTTTGTTGGAACAGGTACTGATGTGGCTGGAGAGGTGGTGGAGGTTGGAGAAGGGGTTGCTAATGTCAAAGTCGGAGATAAAGTCATAGCTATGCTTACCCACTTAGTAAGTGTTGATCTCACTCTGCTGGTTCAATTGAATATTTCTAGTCTAAACTCCTCTAGTTAAGGAAGCATTTCCCTTTAACAAAGCATAAATTTAAAATAGAAAAATGCAAATAAAAGTTTTGAATTTACTGCATGTCTGTAATCATTCACTCAAATGATAAAGTATAAATTATAGGATGGAGAGAAGAAGCAAAAGATAAATGGACTTATGAAAGAAGTGAGGAGAAAATACAAGTTGTGTTTAATAAAATTATAAAATAGAGAAAGCCAAACTTCATAATTAGGTTTCCAAGGGCAAACATATTCAGTAAAGTATTTAAGAGATTAAGCACCTTATGGCAGCATGATTACACTTCAAAGGTGCCAACACCATCACCCTTAAAATCCAGAATGAAGATAATTTGTATAGACCATGGTGAAAGTAAAATATCTTGAAGGACCACTTTTTGCTTAGTTGCTCCAAAGCAGATAATCTATCTTTTCAGAACGAGTTTTCATGTCTGTCTTATCATTTCCTAGTTCCCATTAAACAGAAGCAGAACTACCTAATAGATTTGCATTAACTTGCCTGTTTGGATAAAGCAAGTAAATTTAAGCTTTGGTGATATCACCAATTGCCAACTCCTATGATGCAATTACAAGAGTAACAAGCATGAAGCATGTATAAATGACTTGCTCATTATATTATGTAGGATCTGGGAAATTATTTCATGCTTCTGCAAGGATGAGGGATTTGCACTAGGAGTTCTCTCCTATTTAGAAATTGGGTTTCATTTTGAGTTAGGTGGTGATTTCTTGAGTTCTCTTTTGTTTCTCTTTTGGTGCTTTTATCTATTGTTGCCATACTCTTTTTCATCTTTAAAATCATATTTCAAGTCTTTCCCCTGTCTTCTTGTCGGGCAAAATTATAGTTTCATTCCCAACATGCTTAGAATGAATTCATTGGATAATAATATTTTTGAACTTTAATTTTTTAATTATAAAAAAAATGCTCAGAATGAAATTCACCCGTGCAGTTTAGACTTGAAGCAAGGTTGCCCTCATTTGAAACTTTATTTTTTTAATAGAATTCTGTCTCAAATGGATAGGCAATCCTTGCCTAGAGTTGACACAGCACCATTTGTTGGTCTATTGGATGTTAATCATGCATGATTTCATACATCAATTGAAAATGTCTTCCATTTCATACAGCATGGAGGTGGTTTAGCTGAGTTTGTTGTGGCTAAGGAGAGCTTAACAGTTGCAAGGCCACCTGAAGTTTCAGCAGCTGAAGGTGCAGGGTTGCCAGTTGCTGGTCTCACGGCTCACCAGGCTATTACCCAAGCTGCTGGGATCAAGCTTGATGGAAGCGGCAACCAGAAAAACATTCTGATCACTGCTGCCTCAGGTGGTGTGGGTCACTATGCAGTTCAACTAGCAAAGCTT
The DNA here is from genome assembly GCA_949750685.1 of Vernicia montana. Lineage (NCBI taxonomy): Eukaryota > Viridiplantae > Streptophyta > Magnoliopsida > Malpighiales > Euphorbiaceae > Vernicia > Vernicia montana. The sequence continues at coordinate 6,719 of CATKHJ010414634.1, read as the reverse complement.
GGAAACACACATGTGACAGCGACTTGTGGCGCGCGCAACATGGAATTTGTCAAGAGCTTAGGAGCTGATGAGGTTCTTGATTACAGGACCTCAGACGGCGAAGCTCTAAAGAGCCCATCTGGTAGGAAATATGATGCAGTGATACATTGTGCAACAGGCATTCCTTGGAGAACATTTGAGCCCAATTTGAGTGAAAGTGGGGGGAAGGTTATAGACATAACCCCAGGTCCTAGTGCAATGTGGACTTTTGCTTTAAAGAAAGTTACCTTCTCTAAGAAACAACTGGTGCCACTTCTTATGGCTCCTAAGGGTGAGAACCTGAACTATCTTATTAAGTTGGTAAAGGAAGGGAAGTTGAAAACAGTGATAGACTCCAAACATCCCCTGAGCAAGGCTGAAGATGCTTGGGCTCAGAGTATGGAAGGCCATGCAACTGGAAAAATTATTTTGGAGGCTTAAGTAATGATATTAAGGGCTGTTTTCTGATTAGCTGGATGATACTTTCCCACAGTGCCCCAACAGGAGCACCATAATCTTGTGAGCTACATTCTAGTTCTACTCTGAATGAGGAGGCATTTCATTTTTTAGGTTCCATTTGAAAAAATTGAATTCTTGGATCTGAAGTAAATAGATAATAAATTTATTTCTTAATTACTTTTATTTATTTAAAATAACTAATAATATTGGAACTGTAGAAGATTAGATATATATTTATTCAATTTGATTATAACTCAAGTTTTAACTAAATTGAATTTTTGTCAAATGGTATATTTTCTATTTATTTTGAATCATTTTTTTATACAAGAATTGAAGTTTATAAATCATCTCATTTCAAAAAGAGTAAAATAAAACTATTTTTTTAATGAGTATCTAAGGGCACTAATTAAAAATAATTATTTTAGACAAAATTTAATTATAAATAAATTATTAAAGATTTTGATAAAATTATATTTAATTACAATAATAACATTATTTATTTAATTTATTATTTTTTAAGATGCTCCTTGGAATTTTTTTTTTAAAAAAAAATTATTATTAAATGAAAGACGAACGGCAACAGGGGATACATATGTATATGTAGGGGTGTCAAAAAGGGTCATGACACATTAATTCGATTCGTCAAATACGAAAATTTTTCGTGTTAGAGTTGAAGTTTAGCAGGTTCATGTCGATAAATGGGTTGACTCGTTTATGACACTGCTTTAACGAGTTGTATAACGAATTGACCCGCTACAACCCGTTTAATTTTACGTGTCATGTTGGGTCGTGTCAACTCAATCCAACCCATTTATAACCTGCATATTTTTTAGTAATATTAAGAGTTAAAATAGTCATTTATATTGCATTAAAAGAGACAAACAGAATGAATAAAAAAAATAAAATGATAAAAAAAAATCAAAGATAAACAAAATTTTGTTTAAGTTTGTTTAATAGTGCTTGGTTAAATGTTTGAAAAATATATGAAATATAAAATTTTTAATAAATTTACATTTATAAACAATATTACAGTTAATTTCTGTAACAAATATATTATATTTTTTAAGTTATAAATATCATATAGGTTAAATGGGTTATGTCATGTTCATAACTCATATACAACTCAATTAAATAAACAGATTACAAGTGTCGTGTTCATATAACTCGTATAATTCTTCTATCGTATTATGGTGATACAATTAATATATGAGTCGTGTTCGTGTAAACCCTAATCTTATTATCTAAATAAATCAATCAGACGTGAACACGACCACGAATACGTTTTGAGATCCTATAGTGGATGTTGGTCCCCGTTTACATTAAGCAAAGGGCAAAAACTATGCGGACAACATGAGCAAAGGCGATATGTTAGAGATTAGGGACGTTTTAGTCATTTTATATTATTATCCTGCAAAGTGCAAATGCAATATCAATGTTCACCGCAAACAAAAAAGACACAATTCTGAGCTTGGCTTCTACTTCTCCTTTTGCTGATATCATTCTCTCTGTGTCGAAACGGCGTCGCTTCTTCTGAATATGGCTGGGAAGCTAATGCACGCTGTTCAATACGATAGTTATGGTGGAGGAGCAGCCGCTTTAAAGGTCACTTTTTAATTTAATTTCAATTTCTCTTATTAATTTTTATGTTTAGAAGGAAATAGTTTATAAATTTTAATTCTTTTAGCATAAAAAAATAAATAATTTTAAAATAAATAGAAATTATGTTATTTCTCAAAAATTTAATTTAATTAAAATTTGGTTTATAGTCAAATTATACAAATATATGGGACCTACTAATGTTTCAATATTATTATTATTAGTTACCTTCAAATAAATAAAGGTAATTAATAAAATTAAATAAATTGAGTTCATTATTTATGTAAATAGTGTTTGGAACAATTCTTGCATAAGAATTCAAGAATTCAAATGAATTTTCCCAAACGGAGCGCTAGAGTTTGAGGTTTGATAATTTGGTAATTCACTGTGTAGTTGTACAATGATGATGTTGGTTTTAGTTAATTAGGCTCAAATTCAGGTTTAAACTTGTAACTACTCAGCCCTGGGTAGAAACGTAGTACAATTGAATCAATGCCTCATTTCGCACGATGAATTTCAAATTCATAAAATTAAAAATTCTCAATTTTTTTTTTTTTTTTTTTTGTGGGTTTTCAAATCTTTCAATTTTTTAAAATTTTAGAGCATGATGTATTTTAATAAAACTATAGAATGTAGCTTAATTTTTCAAATCAAATAAAAGACCAATTTAAAATCCATCAGAACAAATGAGGCCCAAAGCTTATTGGTGATTTATAGTGAATTTACATGATCTCGTTCAATCCCCACAGCCCCATCCACACAAATGAAAACTTTAGTAATGTTTAACCTTGACTATTTGATCTGTGTGTAATTTATTGGCCTATACATTTATGTGATCTATGGTTAATTCTTGAACTTGACTTACATGATCATGTATTTTAAATGCTTCTTGTTTTTTTTTTTTTTTTTTTTTTTGTCAAGAGATATTATATACAAAGCATTTAATCAAAGCAGATTAAATGCTTGTAAGCAGATAAAAATTTAATTGTTTAATATGTACCTTTTTGCTTGTTTCAGCATGTTGAAGTTCCAGTCCCCACTCCAAAGCAAGATGAGGTTTTGCTAAAGTTAGAAGCAACTAGTCTAAATCCAATTGATTGGAAAATTCAAAAGGGCATGTTGCGGCCTTTTCTTCCTCGTAGATTCCCTCATATTCCTGGTAAATGAATCTTTGTTGTTGGCTATGTTACTATAACCCATTAGAGATGCCATTTTACTTGGGGGATATGTCATATTTACTTCTTATGTTCTGGTAATTTGTTCAATCCTTTAGCAGATTATTTCTCAACAGTGTGTACATGAATTTTGTTTCGGCCATTATACATTATTTTGCATTGAAATGTGATGTGGTTGATTTACATTTAATTATTTATTTACTCGATCTGTCTGGATCCCCCAAAAACCACCCTATTACCTTAGTGATTAGGGAATTTGGGATCTCCAAGTTGGAATTCTAAGCACTAACAAGGTGTCTCTCGGATACATCCAGTTGTTGTTGTTTTTGATGTGGCTATTTGTAACTTGACTGGACATGTATGCATTCAGAATGGGGAAATTGGAGATTGAAATCATTTGTGCAGTATAATTTGATTTTCTTTATCCTCTTGCGTTGCATGTATATGACAGTGTCTAAACTGATATTTTCTTTTACTACCCGTTTCAAATGCTTGCCTGAGATTTGTGGTTTTGATGGAAAATCTTATATCTATGATTAACCTTTTTGGTTCCATTGACTTGTGGAATTATGCTGATATATAACCTGAACGTGAGGAAAAAAAAAAGTGATTAGAGGTAACATTATATTTTCCCCTTTGGTGCAACAGGTACTGATGTGGCAGGAGAGGTTGTAGAGGTTGGACCAGGAGTAAAAAATATCAAAACTGGTGATAAAGTTGTTGCTATGCTTATCCATACTGTAAGCGCTCAAACATTAACTAATTGTGATCCATGCTGTTTTCCCTACTTTTCACTATTAAAATTTTTCTAGAAATTCCCATATCAGAAGTTCACCTTAGTCCTTGAGGTTGTTAGATAAGAATGATTGATTAGAAGTATCAACATCATTATATTGAAATTGTCAGCGTGTTAAGTCAGTCAGTGTGTATGAGAAACAACGAGGGAAAGGAGGTTCAGGGGAACAAAACATTGAGGTAAGAAAGGTAAGATGTTGAAAGTGTCACGTTTACTATAATCGAAAAGCACAAATATGAGTATTGTAAATCATGTACTACTTAGTATGAGTATTGGACTTGAGAGCAACGTGTGATTGAGATAGTCGCATAGATATGAATGGTGGTTGTTTAGTTTTTGATACGCTTAGAAATTTGGTTTGATCACACCAGTTTGTTGATGGAGCCAAATTAGATCTGGTTTTCCAAGCCTTCTCTCACTCTCTTTTGTGGTGCTTTTGTTAATCATGGAAACAAAGAATGTGGGGATTTATGCAATTCGGCCATTATCAATTTTTACATTCTTTAGGTTTCTTAAAAGTCTTTTTTTGTGCGTGTGTGAGACTTCACATGACTCATTCTTTATGGAATCTGGCATGGTCAGTGTAGCTTACATCTTTTAGTTGGTTCTGAAAACAATTCTAGAAGCACTGAAAGCAGAATTTTGTGGCAAATTGATTATATTTCATATATTATTATTTTTTTTTCATCTATATCCATCATTTTTTTTTGTTAGTAATTATGTTATGTAATGTTAATGACAGAATGGAGGTGGATTAGCTCAGTTTGCAGTGTCCAAGGAGAGCTTGACAGTGGCAAGGCCACCTGAAGTTTCAGCAGCTGAAGGTGCAGGGTTGCCAGTTGCTGGTCTCACAGCTCACCAGGCTCTCACTCAAGCTGCTGGGATCAAGCTTGATGGAAGCGGCAACCAGAAAAACATTCTGATCACTGCTGCCTCTGGTGGTGTGGGTCACTATGCAGTTCAACTAGCAAAGCTTGGAAACACACATGTGACAGCGACTTGTGGAGCTCGCAACATTAAATTAGTAAAGAGTTTAGGGGCTGATGAGGTTATTGATTACAAGACCCCAGAGGGTGCGGCTCTGAAGTCCCCATCTGGTCGGAAGTATGATGTAGTGATCCAATGTGCCACTCCTATTCCTTGGAGTACATTTGAGCCTAATTTGAGTGAAACTGGGAAGGTTATAGATATTACTCCAGGCGCTAGTGCCATGATGACTTTTGCTCTAAAGAAGCTTACCTTCTCCAAGAAGCAGCTGGTGCCACTATTATTGTTTCCCAAGGCTGAGAACCTGAATTATCTTGTTAAACAAGTGAAGGAAGGGAAGCTTAAAACAGTTATCGACTCAAAACACCCCTTGAGCAAGGCTGAAGATGCTTGGGCTAAGAGTATTGATGGCCATGCTACTGGGAAGGTCTTTGTGGAGCCTTAGATAAATATGATGTCCTTGAATTCCTTAGGTGTTTACTTTTATGCAGATGGTGTATGAGCCTTTTATCTTCACAGACATGGATTGTATAGTAGAATATGCATTTGTTTATGATCATGTAAATTTGGAAAGCAGTAGCAGCTCCATGGTAATTTCTCAAACCTTAAGCTATGTTGGATTCATGTAATTGATTAGAAATAAAATATCTATTATGTAAGGATTAATTATTCCTTATTTTGATTTAAATTTTAGATAAAGAGTATTAATTCCATATAATAATAATTGATAAGAGATAAAATATATCGATCCGGGTTATGAAGTAAGTTGGGTCCGGCTCAATTCAATATACTTAAAAGCCCAAAATCATGCCACCATGGAACAGAGTTCGTTTCCATGTAGGAAGCTGAAATCATGCTAAATGACATTTCAAATCTGAACCGGTCAAGGAAATCGACATTCAATTCATGTAAGGACTTATACACTATAAAAACCTCAAGAAATCAAACATCTAAGGTACATGGACATATATACACAAACAAGTGCAAATATTTTTGTCCTTAATATTTTTAATTGAATCAATCATCTAATTTGATCGTCGGAGTGGCATTGCTAGGCACTACACCTAGCCCACTTGACTCTTGTTTCTTCTTACAGGTTGCACCAGTTTGCAATCAAGTTCAAGTAAAGTGGAACTATTCCACTTCGACTGGAAATAGCTTTGTCATAAATCTTTCCTAAATATTCTCAAACTTTGTGACCTATAAAAGAATTTAATCAAGAAATATGGTTCAATCGGAAGATAATAATAATCGGGAAAACCTTTCCAGAAATATTAGAAGTTCCCAAATCCACCAAGGGGTGAAAAATTATGCTGAGACCCATGTCACTCCGCCTGGACTAACCTCAAATACTAATGTAGCATCCACACTGCAACAGTTAAGTGCCATAGTCCCAAGTCAGAGTGGGAATCAGTTTGTCCTGTTAACTCCTGAGGCTGTATCGGCTTTACAATTGCTGCTAAGCAACCTGCAAACCCCTCAAACTACTTCGGCAATCAATATTCAAGCAAATACCGAAGTAATACCAGGAGCAGATCTTACTCGAAGACTCAACTTCGGGGAAATACCACCAGAAACACGAAACCAAGATCGTGTGGTTGAAAGAAGTAGGGAAAGAGTGAGGTCAGAAATTGTCAGGCTTGGTGATAATGCTGAAAAGGAAAATCCCAACCAAGGGCAAAGTGAGC